>ML108256.1:18124-54075 GCA_003697995.1 Taxidea taxus jeffersonii | reverse complement strand
GGGCACCTGGGTGGCTCAGTGGGTTGAAGCGTCTACCTTTGGCTCAGGGCCTGATCCTGGGGTCCTGGGATTGAGCCCTTCATGGGGCTCTCTGCTCAGGGGCAGCCTGCTTCCCCTCTTTGCCTGCTCTTTGCCTGCTTGTGATCTCTGTCAAATAACTAAATAAAATCTTAAAAAAAAAAAAAGAAACTAGGAAAACAGTACATATAAAGGAAACTGTGAAACAGCATTCCTCCTTAATGTGAATGCAAAATTCCTTAACAAAATGACAAATTTAGCAAATAGAATTCAGCAATATTTAAGAAGAAATACACACCATGACCAAGTGGGGCTTATTCCAGGGATATAAGGCTGGTTCAATATGCAAAAAGCAAGCAATGTAATTCACCATATTAACAGACTAAAGAAGAAATATGATATATATCAACTGATGCAGAAAAAACATTTGACAAAATTCAACATCCATTTATGATAAAAACTCAGACTGATAGAAATAAAGGGGGAACTTCCTGAAATTGAGAAACCACATAGAAATTAAAATTTTGCTCTTGTGAAAGGCCCTGTTAAGAAGATAAAAAGAGAGGGTGACTGGGTGGCTCAGTCAGTTAAGCGTCTACCTTCAGCTCAGGTCATGATCCCATGGTCCTGGGATCAAGCCCCACATCATGCTTCCTGCTCAGTGGGGAGCCTGCTTCTCCCTCTCTCTCTGCCTGCCATTCCCCCTGCTTGGGCGCTCGCTCTCTCTCTTTCTCTCTCTGCCAAATAAATAAAATAAAATATCTAAAGAAAAAGATAAAAAGACAAGCTACAGACTGGGGAAAATATTTGCAAATTACATATCTTACTAAGGACCAGTATCTAGAATATATGAAGAACTATCAATACTCAACAATTAAAAACCAAATGGTCCAGTTAGGAAACTAACAAAAGACATGAATGGATGCTTCATTGAAGAAGGAATATAGATGTCAAATAAGCACATGAAAAACTGTGCAGTACCATTAGCTAGTAGGGAAATGCTAATTAAAACTATGAGATGTCACTATAGGCCTCTCAGATTGGCTAAAAATAAAAATAGTTACAGCCCTGGTGGCAATGCTGGTGAGGATGCAAAAAAAACATACATTACTGATGAGAATATAAAATGGCACAGTCATTCTGGAAAACACTCTGGAAGTTTCTTTAAAAAACTAAGCATGCTACTACTATTTGACCCAGCAGTTGTGCTACTGCGTTATTATTCCAGGAAAATGAAAACATGCTCACACAAAAACCTGTACATGATGGCTCATAGTAGCTTATTTGTCATAGTCCAAAACTTGAAGCAACCTAGATGTCCTTCAGTGAATTGAGCAAACGGTGGTATATCCAAACCAAAGATACTCCTCAGCAATGGAAATGAACAGACTATTAATATAAACATATTGGATGAATATCCAGGGAATTATTTTGAATGAAAAAAAGGTAATGCCTCCCAAGATATATATAAATTTTATTTATGTAACCTCTTGAAGTTACAGAATTGTAGAAATGGAGAACAGATTAGTGCTTGCCAGGTATTGAGAAATGGGGGTTTGGCAGAGAAAGGAAGTGGGTGTGGCTGTAAAAGGAGTAAATGAGGGATCCTTGTGATAATGGAAAAGGTCTGTATCTTGATTATATCAATGGCAATATTCTAGTAGTAATAATGTACTTATAGTTTTGAAAGATGTTACTGTTGGAGGAAATGGGGTATAAGGTACATGGGATCTCTATATTTTTTCTTAAAACTGTGTGTGAATCAACAATTAGCTCAGTAAAAAGCTTAATTAAAATTAATGCTATAGGAAAACAAAGTAGAACAGGGTAAGGGGAAATGGGAATTCTAGATTTGCCTGGAGGGGGTATGATTTTAGAGTGGTCAGAGTATATCTAATTGAGACAGTGAAAGTGACATTTGAACAGGTTTGGAAGTTAACTGCGTGCTTGTCTAGGAGAAAAACCATTCAGCTAGAAGGACCAGTCACTATAATCAGTAGCTTGATTTAAGGATTTATAATTAACTGCTTGTACGTTGTCTGCCCCTAGGATCTGAGACTCTTGAAAACTAAGTTTATGTCTTACTTGCATCTACATATCTAATAGTTAGCTGGGCACATAAATATGGAGTAAATTCCTTAATTCTGTTCTAAAACACAACCTTGTTTTATATTATATATATCAAACTCTTCCAATTTTCTTCTTAGAATTTTATTTATAATATAACAAGTAGGATTACCCATATAACTTTGTTGTTGTTCAGGCATATTCCATCACAGAAACAAATATTCTTGCTCTTGGTCAATCATAGATATATGTACTAAGAGCAAAGGGGTCAAACCACTTCTGTTCCCTTTATTTTTCCTTTAATTTCACAGAATATGATTTAGATAGATGCTGAGAAATATTTTATTTGTTCTCTCTCCTTTCCTTTTTTTCCCCTTGTCCCCTACTCATAGTGTGTCAGTTTCATATTGCTGCCATGTTTGTACCCAAATATTGTGAGAATCTTCTCTCTTTGGTGCCATCTATCCCATATTTCAGAGTGGAACACCTCCAAGGGAAAGGCAAACACACCTCTTTTAAAATTTTATTTATTTTTTATTAACATATAGTGTATTATTTATTTCAGAGGTACAGGTCTGTGATTCATCAGTCTTGCATAATTCATAGCGCTCACGATAGCACATACCCTTCGCAGTGTCTATACTCCAGCTACCCCATCCCTCCCATCCCCCTTCACTCCAGCAAACCTCAGTTTGTTTCCTAAGATTATGAGTCTCTAATGGTTTGTCTTCCTCTCTGCTTTCTTCTTGTTTCATTTTTTTCCTCTATGATCTGCTGCCTTTTTCTCAAATTCCACATATCAGTAAGATCATATGATAAATGTCTTTCTCTGATTGACTTCTTTCACTTAGCATAATATCCTTTTGTTGCATCCATGTTGTTGCAGATGGCATGATTTCATTTTTTGATGGCTGCATAATATTCCATTATATATATATATATATATATAAAATGTATGTATGTATATATATATATACACACATACATACATACATACATACATACACACCACATCTTCTTTATCCATTCATCTGTCGATGGACATTTGGCTATTGTGGACATTGCTGCTATTAACATTGGGGCACACATGCCCCTTCGGACTACTACATTTGCATCTTTGGGATAAATACCCATTAATGGAATTGCTGGGTCATAAGGTAGCTCTATTTTCAACTTTTTGAGGAACCTCCATACTGTTTTCCAGAGTGCCTACACCAGCTTGCATTCCCATCAACATCCTTTCTCCATATCCTTGCCAACATCTTTCATTTCCTGACTTGTTAATTTTAGTCATCCCGACTGGTGTGAGTTGGTATCTCATTGTGTTCAACATCACTTGGCATGAGGGAAATACAAACACACCTCTTTTCTTTAAACCGATGGCCGTTTGTAGCCTAACTTCAATATGTTAGGCTTTTAGACACCCTACCCTTCACTAAGGAGTGAGGATGGGTTACAAAGGAGTAGAATACCTTATCTTGTCATTCTTGATAATCATAATAGTTGAGCACTTTATGTCAGCACGTACTATGTACCAGCTGCTGGGATAAGAACATGACATCCATCATCTCTGTTAATCCTCAAGTACCCTTACAAGGAAGAATACTATTATTGTTCTTACATATACAAATGAGGAAATGGAGATCCAGAGAGGCTGGGTGGCTTATTTAGAGTAATGGGGCCAGTAAATGGCAGAACTTGGACTTGAATCCTTGTCTGTATAATATAATAATCTGGATAGGACATTATCTAGGCTATTTTATCAGTTTGGATTCCTACATGAAAGTATAAAACCCACTCTAGCTAGTTTAAACATAACAGGAATTTATGAAAGAATATTAGGTAACTCGTAGGATCTCTGAGCATGCCAGAGAGGTCCTAGATTTAGCTCTTTCCTTACAGCTTATCAATTGCATCCAGCACACAAGTCTTCCCCCCTAACTTGTCACCTACTAATTAATAGTTACCAACCCTTTCAAAGAAGAACATGAGGCTAGGTAAGAGAACATCATGGAAAATATTGCCTTAATAAGGTTCTCGTGCACAGATGGGACGTCTGTGACTACACTCATTTCACGAAATATCCTCACAGGACACTGGCTCCAACTGCTGGGGAATGGACTTTGAAAAGTGAAAGTCTGTGCTTATAAGTGTTGTCACAGTTGGGCAAAGGAGTATGTGCAAATGAACCATGCAAAACCCCAGTCACTAAAGTTTGGGTTTTACAGATGTGTTTTTATGGATCCTTATTTACCATGAATGTTTATATGGTAATTGGAGCCCAAATTGTCTGTTAAAATAGTTATTTCAGCTTTCCCTTGACCATCGTAATCTTCTGGTAATCCCTCTTTTGGCCCTCTCCAGCTGTCTGCCCCTTATTCAGAGAAAGGCCAGTTTCCCCTCTGCTGCTGTAAGTGAGGGCTGAGCCTTAATGTGTGGCCACTTACATAGCTTCTCAGCTTTCTAGTCAAAAAAGAGGCCAGATCACTTTATATGGTCACTGACTTCTCCATTGTGGAGAACAACTCTGTCCACTCCCAGAGCAGATGTTCCCAGTAACAATGACATAAATAATAGTAATTTCCAAATACTGAGAACTTGGTATGGCCAGGAACTGTACTAAATGCTTTATCTGCCTTGGTCCATTTACTCCTCACAGGATGTGTATAACATATAGGTGCTATTATTATGATCAGCTTACAAATGAGGGATTAGAAGAGGGGAAAAATTTGCTTAAGGTCACCTAGTTTGAGCACCTAGTGGTGCCAGATTTAGACTCAAGTGTGTAGGAGTACAGAGCCTGTGCACTTAACTATCATGCCAGATTGCTTCCCTTGACCAGAATTCTTGTGTGTTGACTTTGAGGCAATGTCATCCAAATATTCTCCTGGCAGCTGGATGTAGCTGCTTGCAGTGGGGAAGGCAAATTCTTCTGAGAAGTGGATGAACATTGTATTCCGGAGAAGACTCTTGTCTGCCTGAATTGCTTGTGCCCCTGGGGCTCAAAGAAGAGGCTATGATTATTTAGGTTGAGAATTCACTTGGTTCAAAACAAAATTTTTATGGATAGAGTTTTCGCTATTTTTAGTTCAATCTGGTTTTTATGGGAAGTTTAATCTAATTTAATTCAATTATATGAAATGTTAGTAAAAGATGTTCTGGAAGTTAGAATGGAACATATAACCCAAGGGAGGTGGGTATGTCATTAGGAATAAAATGTCTGACTATGAGGGCTGTTAAACACTGGACTATTATGTAATTTCTGGAAAATCCGGAGGACCAACTATATTTCTGTCTCCCAGAGGTGGTTGAGGTGTGAGATTCTCTGAGGAGGGCTTCACATTTCCCTGTATCTCTTATTTTTTTAATAAATTTATAGTATTGTGTCAATTCAGGCCCCCTGAGAAGCAGACACCAAGAGAGGACTTAGGCCTGCACAACTTTTATCTAATCCCATGAAGAGTAAAGGGCAAAGGAACAGGAGTGGGCAGGGAGAGCTTTCAGATGGAGATGCAGAGCTGACACTTGGGAAGGTTGCAGGAGAGGAGAAGAAGATTGGGCAGGAAGAGTTTCAGACCACAGCATAGTTCTGAGAAAGTCTTGGCCAGGCTGATGGGGAGCGTTCATGCAAAGGTCCCCATTAGAGAAATCCTGTGTTGGGGGAATGGCCTAGCTTTGCTGCACCTTCTGTGCTCAGTCATTGCCTGGGAGCAGCACAGGAGTCAGAGGATGCGGGTGGGATGGGTAGCATGGCCTCAGAATGAACGCTGCGGTGGATGTAAAGGTATGGCAGCTGGAGGCTGTCAGACATCTATGTTTCTAACAGTGGGTTCTCTTGAAGGGAGAGCTGAACGGGGTATCTCTGTGTCTGCCACAGTTATATACTGCCTTGCCAAACTGGAGTACTTTCCTAAAATTTACTGCTAGTGTCAAGTAAACCAAGAAGACTTTCCATTTCAGTGGTATTTTCTCCTAAAAGTAAATCCCCTGGCAGCAAACTGCATTGTCTATAAAAATCTCTTCATCCCTTCTTTTCTGGAAACCATATCCAGCTATTCTGGCCTTTTATTTTTATTTTTTTTCTGGAATCTCTTAAAGCTTTGCCATTTGGGTATCTAATAATTTCTCTAAATAGTTTAAATGTCTATTCTGATGTGAATAGAAAGAACACTTTTGTATATATATTATTCACTTTCATTTTCCATAAATATTGATTAATCTAAAATGATTAATATTTGTTTCTCTTGAATATATTTAAAATTTGTTTGCTGTTGTTAGTTCAGTTCACTCATTCTCACTTCCTTGGATTATTTTAGTAGCTTTCCATCTGTTCTCTTTGCCTCTGTCTTGTCAACATTCAGGTCACCTTCTATACAGGTACAAAAATAAATCTAACCTTTTTAGAAAGCTTTAATGACTTATTAGCACTTAGAGAGGAAAAGAAAATCCAAGCTCTGTACCATGGCAAGTGAAGCAATTCATAACTTACTCCTGCTTATCTTGCTAGCCCATCTCCTTCTGTTTTCCCCGATGTGCTTTCTGTTCCAGTGCTATGGAACCAATTTTAGTTCTGCACACTGCCTGTCTCCTTTGTCCAGACTGTACTCTTTCGTGTCTACTTGACACACTGGTACCCAAAAATCTGGCCAGATATCATATTCTCTTTGAAGGTTTTCCTGATTTCTGTTCAGAATTGATCACTTCATCTCTTGTATTTCTGTTGAGTCTCCTACCACTCTGTAACTGCAAACTCCATGTTTTGTGTTGTAAATATTTGTACCTTTCCCTCAAGGATCCAGGTTATGTCTTATTTTTCTTTATATCCCTTGCACCTAGCACAGGGCTTGGCCCATGAAAGGTGCTCAATAAATGTTGTTGAACTGAACCATATTGACGTACATTCTTTGTATTGGCCACAGTGTTTTCCATAGAGTCTCCCTGAACAAATATTTATGAAGTGGGATGTAAATGAATAAAATGAAAATGCATTTAGGGAATGGGAAACATCAGTTTCAGTATTCACTGAGTGGACTTGATGATGTTGCATCTTACCGTTTTTGTTACTTGAGAGCCTTACATGCCTCACTGTGGGGTCAGCACCATTTATATGTGTATCATGTATGTATAAATAACTGTGATAATGCATTAGGGTAAGAACTGAGGGCCTGAATTATCTGACAAGTATGGCCCTGATATAATATCATCTTATTTTCATATAATCTGTACCTGGGCAATGGGCATTGCCATCAGAAAGACTAACAAAGAAAGAAATGAAACTTCCTTTCTAGATGCCTACCAGAGTCCCTCCTTTACAAGTATTGCTAGATATTAATGTTCCTTCATTTTTTCCTTTCTTCATTCATTCACTCACTCATCTTTCACCTTACAGTGATAAGTGAAAATAATCCCAGAGACAAGAAGTTGTATATGCCAGTTACTGATGCTCATTCAGACACCAAACTAGGTGACTAATCCTCAAAACAGCTCTATGAAGTAGAAACTATTATTTTCATTTTAATGATGAAGAATTGGATGCTTAGAGAAGTTAAGTGGAGGTAGGATCTGGAAGCAGGATATAGTGCTTTGCAATAGCCCTATTCCAGGATTGGTTGCAGAATCATCTGTTTCATTATCATATCCACCTAATCACCTGAAGATTGCTCATGTAATCTTTAGTGCTGAATTTTTTTCTCACTCAATCCAGGAATATGATGATACCAACTTCTAAATTAGGTGGTGATGCATAAAATAAAATTCTGGATCACCATCGTATTTATTGAACAGCTCATGTATATAGTTAGAGCATTTGCAGTTTAGTCCTTATTTTGCCTACAAGAATTGTTTTTCTTATGTTTTTTTAACAAGAATTAGTTTTATTAAAAATGCTGTTCAGGAGTGCCTGGGCGGCTCAGTGGGCTAAAGCCTCTGCATTCGGCTCAGGTCATATTCCCAGGGTCTTGGGATCGAGCCCCACATTGGGCTCTCTGCTAGGTAGGGAGCCTGCTTCCCCATCTCTCTCTCTTTCTCTCTCTCTGCCTGCCTCTCTGCCTGCCTGTGATCTCACTGTCAAATAGATAAATTTTATTTTTTATTTTTTATTTTTTTAAAGATTTTATTTATTTATTTGTTAGAGAGAGAGAGCGAGCACAGGCAGACAGAGTGGAAGGCAGAGGCAGAGGGAGAAGCAGGCTCTCTGCCAAGCAAGGAACCCGATGTGGGACTCGATCCCAGGACGCTGGGATCATGACCTGAGCTGAAGGCAGCCACTTAACCAACTGAGCCACCCAGGCGTCCCCAAATAGATAAATTTTAAAAAAATGCTGTTGATTCTTCAGTTTTCAACCAGCTAATGGTGAATTGGTGGTGGGGAGGGTGTCTGCTTTTAAACTGACAATGATAAAATAGTCTTGGGTGGATCTGTATTTACATAACATTTATAAATGGCTTCCTCTCTCCCTACAATCCCCCACCAAAAAAGCAAGAATTGAAAAACCTGGCACAGTCTGGAATAGTTGCCAAGTCCCTATGTGAGGCTTTTATTTTGCTTTTAATAAAGACAGACCACAATATAGCCCAAGGGGAACTCCAGTCAGACCTATAGCAGCCTCATTTCCTACCAGTAGGAGGCGTGACAAGGAACTTTTCTGAGGACAGATGCTCTAGAGCTCCTCTAGCAGTGCTGATGCGGAAAGAGCTGACTAAGGAGTGAACCAGGGCTGAGCTTTGTGTAGAGGCAGGGCCCAGGCCTATGTGTTAAGGCTAATCAGAATAGATGATCTGATTATCTCCTAGAATGTAAACATCCCAAAACTTAATGGTTCTATTTATGTTGAAAGAAATCAAGAAACAAACTTTGTTATGTTATTTGGAATAAATCTGTGCAGATGGTAAGCAGAACCAGAAACTGTTTGAAGTTCCATGACAAGCCAGGGGCATACATGAATATAACTTTTCCTTTTTTGAAAACGTTTGATTTTATCAGCTTGTTTACCTATCTGTCACAATAGAGCATAAAACCAAGAAATGCTTGCATAGACTGATATCTGAGAAATGTGTTCCTGGTAGCTGAGGTGCAACAAGAGAGTCATATATCAGTTTTCTGTTCTTTGTAAATGCAGTAATAAACTAGTTCTTCAAAAATCACCTAACTGGTTGACAAATAGAGTGTGACAGTGGGCAGATTTATAGCAAGGGATAGACATTGTCTGTGAAATAAATTACAGTCTTGCACCAGTATTTCATGCCCTGTGCAGATAAATCAAAAGCAATTTGTCACATTCGTAAAAATTCCGTCCCATTAAGTTGTTAAACAAAGCAAATAATTGTGGTACAGAGTTTTCTATTCTTTAATCCTCAACCAAAGGACACCATTTAGGCCTCTGACAAACCTGGGTGGTTATCACAGCCAGAGAAGAACTGGTTAAATCTTATTCTGCCTTCCAACAGGGAGCTAAAAGTAATTGCAAAATATTTCATCCCCCTTGGCTCTGTGTGTAGATTTAAAATTAAATTGGTTCTGGTTAGCAAGCTAAAACAGGGCAACTAAATTGAATTTTCTGAGGAATGTTGTGAAGCCTATGTGGAAAAAAAAACCACACATAGAAAGTTTGTATGTTTCCCTCTATCCTTTCTTTTGTGCTCTGCTCTCTCTTGTCCATTGTCATCTTTCCATACTCTCCTCTTCATTGGTAAGGCTAGCTTCAGTGGTATCTCATTTGGGACTTTAAATGCGTTAGGACCCATGCATGTTTATCTGAAAGTTTCAGTCACTCCTTCTCATCATCCTTTCCAAATACTCTTCTCTCAAAGTGCAAATTGGACCCTTTTTTTCTCTTCTCACACACTTTTCATGGAACGAGATTATTGTCAGCATTTTGCCGAGTTTGCACAGAGGAAAAGCAAACACAGAAGCACCAGAGCTGGGCATGTGAAGTCTTAGGCTGTTAATTATGTTTTGAAAGCACAATTACAGACTTTTGATTATGCTAACTTCCAGAGTAGATGATGACATTCTAAAGAACAATCTAGAATTATCTTAAAACTAAGTTTCTGTCTCCCTCTCATTTTTCTTTTTTTATCTTAACATCTATTTTCTTACTGTAAAACTAGTGCTTCCTCATTATTGAAGCTTTGGAAAACACAGGAAAGTATACAGAAAATATTAAAATTATATGAAAGTTTATAAAGGTAAATAGAAATAGATGAAAAAATGGTCTTACCACTAAAGTCAAAAACAAGGAATAATTTAACATGTTTTATGTGCATATTACTTTGTATATTGTTGAGATTATACAGTGTGTGTATATATATGCATATATATATACACTTTTGGATCTTGTATATTTTATATATATATATTCACACAGACACACTGTGTGTATGTGTGTATATATATGCATATATATACATATATATATATATAAAATATACACTTTTGCATCTTGCTTTCTCCTTGGAAAATTTTGCTTTTTTCTTAAATTGATCTTTGGTATAGGGACCTGGCCTTGGTGTAAAGTCTACCTCATACCTCCTTTCCAATGTTCAGCCAGCAGGGTATCTGGAGTGTGGTAAAATCTGCTTCAGTTTGGCAACAGATGGATGTCCATCTATCTTCTCAGCACTTCTCCCTACATTCTTAAGTATAGAGGGCAGGTATCTTAGTGCTGCCTCATTTCAGATTTCTTGGCTTCCATCAGGGTGCTTTTTCTTTCATGGGACCTGAGCTACTTATTAAACATTATTCTGTATGTAAGGAGATACTATGTCAAAAACACATCTGATATTGCAGCATGATACTAACTGCGGCTGCCCTGGATTAAAAGTGTTTGTTATTTGGCCTTTAAGCAACATATTGGAGCTTTTATTTGACTTTTATTTTATAGTTCCTTACAGGAAAATAAATGCTCCAACTGATACTAAGTTGTTTGGATTTGAGAAATTCATAGTGGTTTTTGTTTTGTTTTGCATCTTATTTCTTTTTTAAAGATTTATTTGTTTATTTGTGAGAAATAGAGCTTGCATGCGGGTTGGGTGAGAAGCAGAGGGAGAGAGAAAGAAGCAGACACCCTGCTGAGCCTGGAGCCCGACCCTCAACCCTGAGATCACGACCTGAGCTAAAACCAAGACTTGGACACTCAACCAACTGGGCTACTCAGGTGCCGTTTTTTTGCGTCTTATTTTTGTTGTAGCAATAGCAGTAGATATCACAATGCTTAAATCCTCCATTTTCAGCAACTAGAATTTCATTACCCTCATTGATCTTATGAGAAAGAGAAAAAAATGATCTGTTTGCTTTATTCCCCTTATTATTTGTGGATTGGATGCTCTACATGTCATTCAGTAAGGTACTTGCTTGCTTTTATTAAGGAACCATCCTATTCTTTTCAAGTTCTTAAATACTTCCCTTTCAAGAAATCTGTTAACATTTTTTGAAGATCCATCTGAGAGCTTTAATTGCATTTTAGTTGCTGTGATCCAGGTATTTCCAAGCCATGGTGAGTGGGCCACATCCCTGGGCACTTTCAGTGGTGTTTGGGTTTTTCATTTGGGAAACTTTTAGACCAGTTTTTCTCAAAACTGAAGCATCTTTAGGGTGGTGTTTTCTATTATTTCAGAAGAAAACCAAAAACTGGGCATATTTCAGTCTTGTCTGAGGCCAGTTCTTTTTCCAACGATTATTGGTTCCTGCTTCACCTCCACACTGTACAAAATAAAGATGCCAGAAGAGGTTATAGAGATTTATATGTAGTTTACTTCATTACATGAAGATAGATTACAAATGATTTTGTCCTGAAGTCCATCTCAACAGTTCTCCCATTAAAGCAAATAAATAATGTAAGATGGTGATTGATTTCCCATATGTACAGTACTCCAGTTGCCAGGATAGGAACTTTGGTCATTTCAGTTTGGTTGTAGGACTTCTCAAGGTTTCATTATATAGAGATAGGGTCCTTTTAGTATTTTATAGCTGGTGTTGTTGCTAATTAGATTATAACTCCGCCTTGGATATAAGTTACTTAATACAATTCTCTAATATATTTCTTTCAAATATCTCAAATCTTTGAATAGATAATATTAACCAATGAAGTAGAGGGCAATATAAGAAAGAAGAGATGCCTAAACCCACACAGTGGCATTGCTAGAGGATTCTGTTGTACTAGACATGGTGTCTAGCTGAAGCAGATGTTAGCAGTTCAGTGGATTGGTGTTAGACATGTTTATTACAGAGAACAAAAATGTTGCTAAATATAGTACTTTTCTCTCTCCTTGGATCTTCCTTACTCCACAGCCAATCAGTGCCCTAATCCTGTTGGTGGTGATCTGTCTCCATAACTTCAGTACCACTGTACTATCAATGTATTTGTCACTATCATTTACTACCTTATATGTATCTGGATTACTTTTCACAATAACAATTCTGCAAAGGTAGGTATTATCTCTATTTTACAGAAGAGGAGACAGAGCTTTGGAAAGATTATGTAATTTCTCCAGGGTAAACAACTTCTACATGATAAAGCTGGTTTTAAGTCCATATCTATCTGGCTTCAAAACTACTTCATCCATTGCCTTCTCTATTTACAACAGCCTCTTAATTTTCCTGCCTCTACCTCTATTTCATTTTCAGCTCCCACCAGTGCTTTTTTGCAGTACTGTGATATTAATATTAAAGTATAGAAACATCAGTGTGCCCCCAACTGCCTAAACAATGAAATTTAATCCTCTTGGCTAAACCTCTTCAAACCTCTGATCCCTGGATCCCTACTTTATCTCTGGCTATTCTTCCACTCACTCCCTGTCTGCCTACCTCCCAGTTCCTTACGTTTCAGCTGCTTATGCTTCATGCTAGTTGGCATTATCTGAATGTTCCCTACTTTTTTTTTTTAATATTTTACTTATTTATTTGGGAGAGAGACAGTGAGAGAGAGCATGAGAGGGGAGAAGGTCACAGGGAGAATCAGACTCCCTGTGGAGCTGGAAGCCCGACTCAGGACTCGATCCTGGGACTCCAGGATCATGACCGGAGCCAAAGGCATTCAATCAACCAGCTGAGCCACCCAGGAGCCCTGAATGTTCCCTACTTTTTTAACATTTCTGTGCTATTTCAGTTGCCTAGAACACACTCTGTCTCCCCTCTCTTAGTCTGTGAATTTCTATTCATCTTCTTAGACCAGACCCCAGTGTTACTTCCTTTGTGAGTTCTCTCCCAACTTTTTCAGGCAGAATTAGTTACTCTGACCTCTGTACTTCTGCTATACATTCAAAGAATCTTAATTGTTTATGTGCCTATTTCGCCCTCCCAAGCCAGTAAACTCTTAAGAGCAGAAGCCAAGTCTTACTCTTTGTACTGTCTCCTGTAGCTCCTAGCAAACAGTCTGACAGTGGGCACTAATTAACATGCTGCTCCTAGAAAACTAGGAACCACATCATGTCTTAGTCAAAGAGACACAATTCAAAGACTAATGCAACAGTTGTTAAAGTCCTCTTTCCCCTCTAAACCACTTCTATTATCAACAGAATTTGTTTTAGTGGAAAAATCACTGGGTATGATCAGCGGATCTGGGTTCAAGGTCTCTATTGTGGGTCATCCTGATTCTTAAACGTTGTATGCTGTGTAGAAGCACTTTGCAAGCTCCAAAGCAGTACACTGACATTGAGTGATGAATTGTTCCTTTGGGCCTGTTCTTAGGTTTACATTAACATTGTCCCTTCCTCCCTCTGAAGTCTTCTGTTTCTGGGAAGATATTGCTGCTGGATTTTTTAACAATATATATTTTGTTGTTAAATATATCATACAAACTAAAAAGTGATTAAAACATATATGTACAGTTTAAAAATAATTATACATAAAACATCATATAGCTAGCAAGAAATAGAACATTGCTGGCACTCCCTGAAGTCCTCCCCATGCCATCCTCCACATGTTATTTTGTTGATTTTTCACACTTTTAGCACTGGTCTCTTTATTCCTTTTAGTTGAAACTTCTTTTTTCTCATAACTAAAAACTTTCTTTTTTTCTCACGACTAAGAGTCCTTCTTGGATCTGATGCTATACTAAAGACATTGTATCTGGCAGTGGAAATCTTTATCTAATAGAGGAGCCCCATCTCATTGCCTCAGCTCATCTTTGGTTACCGTGACTGCTAGCTAGTCCCCTCCCACAACTGTCAGCCTCTTTCCTTGATCCTGAGAAGGTGATGGTCCCTAAATGCCCTTTCTTGTAGCTGTATTACATCAATATAGATATTTGCCCATGTTATTAAAATTCTTCATCAAAATCATCTTAATGGATGCCTAATATTCTGTCACATGGATATAATTTACTAAATGATTCCTTTATCAATGGCATTTTTTTGTTTTTTAATTTTATAAGCAGTATAAATCAGCAAACATCTTTGTATGTAAGTTTTTGTCTATATTTCAATACATTGTCTATATTTCATTTAGACTTAGACTTAATTCCCCAAAATGAAATTATTGAATTAAAAGACATGCATTTTAAAATACAGCTTTTTTTCTGATTATGGAGGTATAATATACTCCTTACTGGTATTTTTAAAATATAGAAAAGAATAAAGAATATTACAAAAGTTACCTGTATCAGTTACTGATTAACAAATTAACTGTGGAATGTGAATTGTTTAACACATTACTAGTTAATTTCAGTCTCAGAGAAGAATGAATTAGGCCTCTCTTATATGACTCTCCTCAAAGCATCAGGGACCCTGAAAAGTTCTTTGTGGCTCCATCATTTTGTGCTCTCCAAGTCAGCTTGGAGTCACAGCTGATTGACAGGATGGAAAGGTAAGTGTGTAAGATCACACATAAATTTAGGGCTGGAATTGACACATATCTCTCCAGCCTACATTCCATTGCCTGAACTCAGTTACATGGCCAAGAGAGCCACATGACTACAAGGAAGAGGTTCTTTAGGGCAGAAAATTTGTCTTTTTGTGCCATGAGGAAAATGAAATGGTTTAGAGGATATATAGCTTGGATGATATATGTTTATAGCATATCTCCCATAGTCCTCTATCTTTCAGGAGTAACCCCTGGTAGTGTATGATATGGTCTGTATATGTCCTCCCCCAGATTAATATGTTGAAAACCTAATGCCCAAATGGTAGAATTAGGAAATAGGGCCTTTGGGAAGTGATTGGGTCATGAAAGCTTTGCCCTGATGAAGGAGATTATTGCTCTTATAAAAGAGACCCTGGAGGAATCCCCTGCCTCTTCCACCATGTGAGGATACAAAGAGAAGTTTGTAGTCTGCTAAGCAGAAGAGGGGGCTTCACAGAACTTGACCATGCTGACACTGTGATCTTGGGCTTCCATCCTCCAGAACTGTAAATTGCTATTGTTTATAAGCTATCCAGTTTACGTTATTTTGTCATAGTAGCCTAAATGGACTAAGATTGTAGGCCTAGATATATTTTCTTTTAATCTCTTTATAGAAATATACTGAATATTAAATAAAGTAGCAATTGCTTTGCATATATATGTACCTTGTATCTGTTTCCTAACACCTTAGGAGCATTTTAATGCCATTAAATATTGTAGCTTTGAATATTTTTGAAGCTCTTGATGTATGATGACACACTGTTTTTACAAAATGTGGCACCAGCATGGTTTAAGAGTGAACTGCATGGTTCTTTATTGATTCATATCTTGCTCAATCTCTTTGGGCCTTATTTCCTCATTTACCTACCTTATATGGTTGTTGTGAATGTTTAACAGCTTAGTGCAGATAAAGATCTTAAAAATCATGCCTAGCACAGAATAACTTTTCAGTAGATATTATCTATAATTATTATTGTATGAAGAGATTTGAACTCCCCAAGTCAACTATCAATGTTATGCTTTAACTTTGGTATCTTGGATATGTTTTTCTTTCCTTGTATTGGGTTTTCTAAGCACTTCAAAAAAAGATTTATATATTTGAGAGAGAGAGTGAGTGTGTGAGTGGAGGGGGAGGAGTAGAAGGGGAAGGAGAGGAGAGAATCTCAGGCAGGCTCACGGCTGAATGTGGAGCCGATGTGGGGCTTGATTTCACCACCCTGAGATCATGACCTCAGCTAAAACCGAGTCAGACACTTAACCAACTGAGCCACCCAGGCACCCCATATTTTTTAGGCACTTTTAAAGTAATTTTTTAATTTATAAAATAGGGTGATCTCTGTCAAATAAGCTTAACTACAGTGGTTGAGATTTTCAATAAATACTGAATGGCTATTAAGCATACAGGAAGGGAAAGGAAATTATTGTTTGTTTAACACCTACCGTATGTCAGATATGATTTTTTACTTTCATTCTGGCTTTCATGTAATTCTCCCAGCAACTCTTTAAAGCAGGTATTATAATCTAGGTTGATTAGATAAGGAAGGTGACCAATCAAAGATCACAAATGCTAGTGTAGTAGTGTCAGAATTTAAACCTAGGTCTGTCTCCCATCAAAGTCTCTCTACTATTTCTTGGTGCCTTCTATTTATACTGTTATCCTTGTTGCACTTGTGGTATGTTAACATGGGATAATGTGCAGTTGTTAGGCTGCGTGGCATCAGAGCAATTATAGTGACGATTTTTAAGCACCCAGAAAAGAAATCTGGAGCACATTTGAGAATCCTCTAAGGTTGAGAGCTTGCTTCTTTACTCTTCCATCTTTTTTTTCTTTTACATTTTTATTATATTTTAAATTTTAATATCTTCTTTTTAAATTTTTTTTGAAAAATTTTTTATTTAATTTTTTTTTTAGATATTTATTTATTTATCAGATGGAGATCACAAGCAGGCAGAGAGGCAGGCAGGGGATGGGGGGGGGAAGCAGGCTCTCCACAGAGCAGAGAGCCCGATGCGGGGCTCGATCCCAGGACCCTGAGATCATGACCTGAGCCGAAAGCAGAGGCCTTAACCCACTGAGCCACCCAGGCGCCCCTTATTTAATTTTTTAATATAAACATATAATGTAACCCTACCACCCTCTCCCAACACCCCTTCCCCCCCCACCCCCCTCAGTTTGTTTTATGACATTAAGAGTCTATTTTGGTTTGTCTCCCTCCCGATCCCATCTTGTTTCATTTATTCTTTTCCTACCCCCTTAACCCCCACCCCCGTTGCATCTCCACTTCCTCATATCAGGGAGATCATATGATAGTTGTCTTTCTCCGATTGACTTATTTTGCTAAGCATAATATCCTCTAGTTCCAACCACGTCGTCGCAAATGGCAAGATTTCATTTCTTTTGATGGCTGCGTACTACTCCATTGTATATATATACAACATCTTCTTTATCCATTCATCTGTTGATGGACATCTAGGTTCTGTCCATAACTTGACTATTGTGGACATTGCTGCTGTAAACATTCAGGTGCACGTGCCCCTTCGGATCACTATGTTTGTATCTTTAGGGTAAATACCCAGTAGTGCAATTGCTGGGTCATAAGGTAGCTCTATTTTCAACTTTTTGAGGAACCTCCATGCTGTTTTCCAGAATGGTTGCACCAGCTTGCATTCTCACTAACAGTGTAGGAGGGGTCCCCTTTCTCTGCATCCTTGCCAGCATCTGTCATTTCCTGACTTGTTAATTTTAGCCATTCTGACTGGTGTGAGGTGGTATCTCATTGTGGTTTTGATTTGTATTTCACTGATGCGGAGTGATGTGGAGCACTTTCTCATGAGTCTGTTGACCATCTGGATGTCTTCTTTGCAGAAATGTCTGTTCATGTCCTCTGCCCAGTTCTTGATTGGATTATTTGTTCTTTGGGTGTTGAGTTTGATAAGTTCTTTATAGATTTTGGATACAAGCCCTTTATCGGATATGTCATTTGCCAATATCTTCTCCAATTCTGTCAGTTATCTTTTGGTTTTGCTGACTGTTTCCTTTGCTGAGCAAAAAAGCTTTGATCTTGATGAAGTCCCAATAGTTCATTTTTTCCCTTGCTTCCCTTGCCTTTGGCAATGTTTCTAGGAAGAATTTTCTGCCTGTGTTCTCCTCAAGGATTTTGATGGATTCCTTTCTCACATTGAGGTCTTTAATCCATTTGGAGTCTGTTTTTTTGTGTGGTATAAGGAAATGGTCCAGTTTCATTTTTCTGCATTGGCTTTCCAGTTTTCCCAACATCATTTGTTGAAGAGGCTGTCTTTTTTCCATTGGACATTCTTTCCCTCTTTGTCAAAGATTAGTTGACCATAGAGTTGAGGGTCTATTTCTGGGCTCTCTATTCTGTTCCATTGATCTGTGTGTCTGTTTTTGTGCCAGTACCATACTGTCTTGATGATGACAGCTTCGTAATGGAGCTTGAAGTCTGGAATTGTGATGCCACCAACTTTGGCTTTCCTTTTCAACATTCTTCTGGCTGTTTGAGGTTTTTTCTGGTTCCATATAAATTTTAGGATTATTTTTTCCACTTCTTTGAAAAAAATGGGTGGTATTTTGTTAGGGATTGCATTAAATGTGTAGACTGCTTTAGGTAGCAAAGACATTTTCACAATATATGTTCTTCCAATCTGTGGGCATGAAATGCTTTTCCATTACTTTGTGTCTTCCTCAATTTCTTTCATGAGTACTTTATAGTTTTCTGAGTACATATTCTTGCCTCTTTGGTTAGGTTTATTCCTAGGTATTTCATGGTTTTGGGTGTAATTGTAAATGGGATGGACTCCTTAATTTCTCTTTCTTCTGTCTTGTTGTTGGTGTATAGAAATGCAACTGATTTCTGTGCATTGATTTTATATCCTGACACTTTACTGAATTCCTGTACATGTTCTAGCAGATTCGGAGTGGAGTCTTTTGGGTTTTCCACATAAAGTATCATATCATCTGCAAAGAGTGATAGTTTGACTTCTTCTTTGCCAATTTGGATGCCTTTAATTTCTTTTTGTTGTCTGATTGCTGAGGCTAGGACTTCTAGTACTATGTTGAAGAGCAGTGGTGATAATGGACATCCTTGTCATGTTCCTGACTTTAGTGGAAAAGCTCAGTTTTTCTCCAGTGAGAATGGTATTCGTGCTGAGTTTTTCATAGATGGCTTTGATGATATTGAGGTAGGTACTCTCTATCCCTACACTTTGAAGAGTTTTGATCATGAATGATTGCTGTACTTTGTCAAATGCTTTTTTTAGCATCTATTGAGAGTATCATACAGTTCTTGTTCTTTCTTTTATTAATGTGTTGTATCACATAGATTGATTTGCAGCTATTGAACCAACCTTGCAGCCCTGGAATAAATCCCACTTGGTCGTGGTGAATAATCCTTTTAATGTACCGTTGGATCCTATTGGCTAGTATTTTGGTGAGAATTTTCGCATCTGTGTTCATCAAAGATACTGGTCTATAATTCTCTTTATTGGTGGGGTCTTTGTCTGGTTTTGGGATCAAGGTAACGCTGGCCTCATAAAATGAGTTTGGAAGTTTTCCTTCCATTTCTATTTTTTGGAACAGTTTCAGGAGAATAGGTATTAATTCTTCTTTAAATGTTTGGTAGAGTGCCCCTGGGAAGCCGTCTGGCCCTGGGCTCTTGTTTATTGGGAGATTTTTGATGACTGCTTCAATCTCCTTACTGATTATGGGTCTGTTCAGGTTTTCTATTTCTTCCTGGCTCAGTTTTGGTAGTTTATACATCTCTAAGAATGCATCCATTTATAAGATTGTCAGATTTGTTGGCGTAGAGTTTGTCATAGTATGTTCTTATAATTGCTTGTATTTCTTTGGCGTTGTTGTCATCTCTCCTCTTTCATTCATGATTTTATTTATTTGGGTCTTTTCTTTTTTCTTTTTGATAAGTCTGGCCAGGGATTTATCAATCTTATTAAGTCTTTCAAAGAACTAGCTTCTAGTTTCAGTGACTTGTTCTGTTGTTTTTGGTTTCTATTTCATTGATTTCTACTCTGATCTTTATTACTTATCTTCTCCTGCTGGGTTAAGGCTTTTTTTGTTGTTCTTTCTCCAGTCCCTTTTAGTGTAGGGTTAGGTTATGTATTTGAGACCTTTCTTGTTTCTTGAGAAAGGCTTGTATTGCTATATATTTTTCCTCTCAGGACCACTTTTGCTGTGTCCCACAGATTTTGAAGATTTGAAGAATTGTGTTTTCATTATCATTTGTTTCCATGAATTTTTTCATTTCTTCTTTAATTTCCTGGACCCATTCATTCCTTAGTAGGATGCTCTTTAACCTCCATGTATTTGAGTTCTTTCCAACTTTTCTCTTGTGATTGAGTTCTAGCTTCAGAGCATTGTGGTATGAAAATATGCAGGGAGTGATCCCAGTCTTTTGGTACTGGTTGAGACGTGATTTGTCAGCCAGGATGGAATCTGTTCTGGAGAATGTTCCATGTGCAGTAAAGAAGAATGTGTATTCTGTTGCTTTGGGATGGAATGTTCTGGATATATCTGTGACGTTCATCTGGTCCAGTGTGCCATCTAAGGCCTTGTTGATTCCTTGTTGATTTCCTTGTGCATCTTTTGCTTGAATGATCTGTCCATTTCAGTGAGGGGAGTGTTAAAGTCCCCTACTATTATTGTATTATTGTTGATGTGTTTCTTTGATTTTGTTATTAATTGGTTTATATAGTTGGCTGCTCCCATGTTAGGGGCATAGATATTTAAAATTGTTAGATCTTCTTGTTGGACAGACCCTTTGAGTATGATATAGTGTCCTTCCTCATCTCTTATTATAGTCTTTGGCTTAAAATCTAATTGATCTGATATAAGGATTGCCACCCCAGCTTTCTTCTGATGTCCATTAGCATGGTAAATTATTTTCCACCCCCTCACTTTCAATCTGGAGGTGTCTTCAGGTCTAAAATGAGTCTCTTGTAGGCAGCATATTGATGGGTTTTGTTTTTTTATCCATTCTGAAACCCTGTGTTTTTTGATTGGGGCATTTAGCCCATTTACATTCAGGGTAACTATTGAGAGATATGAATTTAGTGCCATTATATTGCCTGTAAGGTGACTGTTACTGTTTATTGTCTCTGTTCCTTTCTGGTCTACTATTTTTAGCCTCTCTCTTTGTTTAGAGGACCCCTTTCAATATTTCCTGTAGAGCTGGTTTGGTGTTTACAAATTCTTTTAGTTTTTGTTTGTCCTGGGAGCTTTTTATCTCTCCTTCTATTTTCAGTGATACCCTAGCTGGATATAGTATTCTTGGCTGAATGTTTTTCTTATTTAGTGTTCTGAATATATCATGCCAGTTCTTTCTGGGCTCTCAGGTCTCTGTGGATAAGTCTCTGCCAATCTAATTTTAAAGAAAGAAAAACTTATGTATATACAAATATAAGGGTAAACACGATTAAGGGATGGAATATGACTGTAAAGATATAAATTTAAAACATTTCTAAAGAAGCAGTTGATAAGGTCATTGGAAAAAGAAAAAGAAAGTGGAGAGAATTTGCTCTGGCTGGAGACTAGAACAAAGTCCTGTGCTATATTTCGGGTATATTTTGATTTATTAGAAGAACTTGCATCCCAAAAATTCTTTGGAAGAAAAAACCCTATATGTATACAAAAAACAAAGTTAGATACAATGAAGGATAAAATATGACTAGAATAATGTAGGTTTAAAAAGATTTTCTTTTTGTAGAGGTATTGTTAAGATAAACTAGTTAAAAAACGTTAAAAGAGGAGAGAGGAAAAGGTAAAAAAATTAGAATAAGAAAAAAATTTTTAAAAATTTAACTTTGCAAGACTAAGGAATCATTGGGAGAAAACCTTGAATTCCATGCTTTGCTTTCCCCTCATCTGGAATTCTGCTGTTCTCCTTGATCAGTGAGTTTGGTCTTCGCTTGACATTCTTGCTGATCTTCCAGGGGAGGGGCCTGTTGCAGTGATTCTCAAAAGTCTTTGCCTGAAGCATAATTGTACCACCCTTGCCAGGGGCTGGGCTGAGTAATCTGCTCGGGTTTGCTCTCGGGAGCTTTTATTCCCTGAATGCTTTCCATAGTGCTCTGGAGGATGGGAATGAAAATGACGGCCTCCCAGTTTCCACCCGGGAGGAGGTGAGAGCTTGGGGCCCCACTCCTCAGTGCGCCCTTGGAGAAAAGCGCTCATTCACTCCCGTCTCCCTGGTCTCCGGCCATGCTCCGAGCTCACCTGGCCTGTGACCGAGGAGCGTTCCTGTCTCTAGCGCATGCCCCATTTGGAGTCTCCAAACCCAGCTGATTTCTGCTGCTCTGCTCTTCAGGGGATGAAGGTGGATCTCCCTGGATCTGCCACTTTTGGGGTCCTTGGTTGAAGAGCAGTGGTCTGACTGTGCCACAGATCACAGTTTAAGGTAACCCCGATCTGAGAGTTCACTCCTTGGCTCTGTGTCTGATACCTGTGAGCTCTGCTACACTCAGACATCCCTGATCCTTCTCTGACCCCGCGGGACCTGAGACCACACTGTCCCTGTGAGGGCTCCACACCCGCTTAGCCTCTGGAGTGATGTCCCTCAGTGGAGCAGACTTTTAAAAGTTCAAATTTTGTGCTCCATTCCTCCACTGCTTGCCAGGAGCCTGCCCTTCCCCGAGGTCTATCTTCCTGTGGCTTCACATTCACTTCTCTGCAGGTCCTCCCTTTCAGAAAGTGGTCCATTTTCTGTTTCTAGAATTGCTGCTCTTCTTCTCTTCGATCTCCTGTTTGTAGGTGTTTGGGATGGCTTGATAACTATCTAGCTGAACTCCTGTGACCTGATTTCATCTCAGCCTGCCACTCTTCTGCCATCATGACTGAAGTTACTTTATTTTTAATAAGCCTTGATTTATTTATCTGTAAGAAGGGCATAATCGTAGTTCTTCCTTATAGCATTGTTGTGAGAATTAAATACTTAAATATCCTATATGTCATACTTGGTATAACTCCTAACTCAAATTATTATAAATGATACTAAATGAATAAATTACCTCCATTAGCAAGTTGTTCTAATAGTCCAACACTTTTAATTATTGACAAATATCTTTATATCTAACCTATATACTAAAAGTTTACTTTCCATTCTGATACTATTGGCTTTCTCTCTTTCCCCTGTCTCTGAAAGAAATAATTTCAAAGAAAGGCCACTAAATGCAATAGGTAATGGTTGCTACCTTTGTATATATAGGCTTCTGGATAGGAGTCACTGGGGCCTGAATGTTTAAATGTTTCTCTAGGTTATTTAAATAAAATTACTCCTTTTCCTAAGTTTTAGTCTAGTGTTTTTTTTTCCTTTCTTTCTTACCCCTCAGTTGCTGGGATTCAGTCAGAAGTACTTGTGGTAACCATGATAATAGTATATTTTATATTATTAGTGGTCTCTGTTTTCCTCCTGTCTCTTATATGTCCAGAGAGGTAAGAATTGGAAATACTGTATTAAATGTAAAAAATTTTTTGAAAATATTTTATATTTATATAGATTAAAATTGAAATATAAGCACTTAAGAGTTGGGACATTGAAATATTAAATGTCAAATAATAGTATTAACTCTTTTAATTTACAGAGTTCTCTTTGAGGTTATAATTTAAATCATTTGCCTAATATAGATAATCTGGAGAGCCAGCTTACTCTTATATTTTAAAGATTTCTTTACTTTATATAGATTTGTTGGTTAACTTCTTCTTTAGCTTAGGGAGGGGTAGAAAATGTGCAGAGAGTCCACAATTTTTGCCAGAAACCACCATTGTAAAGATAAGCAAATACTAAATCATGCAGAAAACACATCGTTCTTATGTCTGTGAGTGTAGCTGCTTTGGTGTTCATTTGTGAGACATTTGAACTGGAATAGAACTTTGTGTTTAAATTATCCTAAGGGTGCCTGGGTGGCTCAGTGGGTTAAAGCCTCTGCCTTTGGCTCAGGTCATGATCCCAGGGTCCTGGGATTAAGTCCCACATTAGGCTCTCTGCTCAGCGGGAAGCCTGCTCCCCCCCTCCTCTCTGCCTACCTCTCTGCCTACTTGTGATCTTTGTCTGTCGAATAAATAAATAAAATTTTTAAGTTATCCTAAGAGTGGGTATTGTGCTCACTGAGGTAACTTCATTTTCACTTTTTATAAGAAAATGCCTGTTATTAATAATATTGTATATGCTCATAGCTCTCACTGAATTCCTCTTTGCTTTCAAAGCCCTGTCTTCAAGGCTATGTTTTCTATTACACCTATGCTTTGTTCAAGCTTACTATTTAGTTGGTTTTTGTCTTTTCCAGCCATGCTCTAACACTTCTTCCATGTTATTCTCCATCTCCTCAGTCAGTCTTGAAATCATTACGTTTCAAGCTATTTCCTTTCTTCCAGAAACTATTAAAATTCCATCTGTTCTTCTCAGTTTATAGGGAAATATTGTATTTATTATTTTTTTCTCAGACCCTAGAGCACATTACTAACTTTATCCTCACTAAGTTACAAAAAAAGTTAGATAAAGCAATAATTATTTCTAAAATATTGACATGACATGGTGTACCATAGTTTACAAAATACTTTCATATCATGTTTGTATTTAATTATCATGATAAGTCTGTGAGGTGGGTGGTATTTTCTTCATTTTACAACTAAAAAACTGGGACACAGGATAATTAAATGTCTTACTTAAGATCGCAAAGCTATTAAACCTACTTTCCTTAACTGAAGGTGTCTGACTCTAAGTTTATGGCAAAGTCTGTTCTCTCTGAGCACTTTCATATACTTCAAATTATTGATTTATATCCTAACTATATGTTTACATAACTGTCTCCTTTAGTGGGCTGTAAACTTTTTGAGGGCAGGAACCACATCTTTTTTTAAACTTTTTATCTTGGGTACTTAACAGAATGTCTGACAAAATAGAACTACTCTGTAAATTTGTCAAGTGAGTGAGTGAAGTCAGGAAACCCTCAGAAAATTATTGTAGTTCAAGGACAAAGGTGAAATAAAACCCCAGAAGAAAATCTGAGGAGTTTACTAGAAATACATAAGAAAATTTTAAGTGCCTCTAACGCAAGAAACAAGAGTCAGTGAGACTACTTCGTGATCACAGTGCTAAAGGGGCACAGGGCAGAGAGAGACTAGATAAATTCTTTGACTTGATTTTTATTTTTTCAACACTTTTATGAGGTATAATTCCCAAACCATATAATTCACCCATTTAAACATTTTTGAGGACATGGAGAATAATATGGAAGAAGTGTTAGAGCATGGTTGGAAAAGACAAAACCAATATACTATTTAGTGACTTCTGGTATATTTACAAAGGTGTGCATCTATCATCACAATCAATTTTAGAACATTGTCACTACTCCAAAAAGAAAACCTGCATTCACTAGCTGTCATCCCTCATCTTCCCCAGCCCTAGGGAACCACTGACCTTCTTTCTGTCTCTTATAGATTTACTTATTCTGGACATTTCATATAAATGGAATCATATAATATATGGTATTTTGTGACTGTTTTCTTCACTTAGGATAATGTATTCAAGTTTTATCCATATTGTAGCATGTATCAAAACTTCATTCCTTACGGTGGCTGAATAATATTTTATTATATGGATTTACCACATCTGTTTATCTATTCATTGATGATTCATCAGTCTTCTCAGCTGTTGATGAATATTTAGGTTGTTTCCACCTTTTGCTATTATGAATAATGCTATTATGCACATTGCATTCAAGTTTTTTAGGGCATATGTTTTTATTTCTCTTTAGTATATATCTAGAACTGTTAGATATGTGGTTACTCTGCGTTTAAACATTTGAGGAACTATGAGACTGTTTGCTAAAGAGGCTTCACTGTTTTACATTTCCACCAGCAGTGTGTAAGAGTTTCAATTTCTTCATATATTTGCCAACATGCGTTATTATTATCTTTTATTAGCCTTGTTTTCTGTACAAGGGACTAAGAAACTATGTGGAAAAGATTAGGGAAAGAGAATCTTGCCATGTGTGAGGAGTTTATAGGGTATAGACATGTAAGAAGAATCAAGACTATGGAGTATTTTTTTCTGATATTTAAACAATTACTTAACTGCCGTTTATTTTCAACATTTTTTAAAGAAAATTTTATACGTAGAGCCAGGTTGACAGGATTTTACTGTGGACAGACATATACTCATCATGTAGATTCTGTCATTAACATTTTTGTATATTTGCTTTATTCTCTCTCTCTCTCCTCCTGTCCCTCTCTCCCTTCCTCCATTTATCTTTTTTTTGGTGCATTTAACACATGTTGCAGAAATCTGTATACCTCATCCTTAAATGTTTTAGCATACATATCATTAAAGCTTATTATTTGTACAGAGGATTTTTTTCATTTCACACAAAATTTGTATACAATGAAATGTACAAATAATAAGTATATATTCATTGAGTTTTAACAAATGCATACACAAGTGTAACCCAAGTTACAGGTTTTAAGTTAGAAAGGACCTTTGGAGGTCATTAGACAACCCCCTTCCAGCTTACAAGTAGGAAAACTGATGTCTAGAGAGCAGATGTAAGTTGTTCAAAATATAAGGAGGAGTAGAATATCAGCTTAGCATGCTTTGACTCACATTGTTATCCAGACCTTGGGTATTGAGGTTGCTATGATCCCCAGGCAGCCCCCTAACGTGGCAGTAATCTTAGGCTGCAATGTCATGCTTGTTCTATATAGGTTTAAGTGAGGCAGGACTTTCCATGTGAAGTAATAAAGTTCTTTTTCAGAGCACTTCATCAAACAAAATAAATTAAGACGCAGGAAAGTCTAGCCAAGATTACAAGTTAATTTCTCACTTCAGTCAAACACACTTTTATTCATATACTCTCTAGTTTGCAAAATCATATTCAAGTCCTGCTTCACCCCAGATCTCTCTCTTTTCTAATCCTTTCACCCTATTGTTTGTCTCACATAATTAATACCTCTTCAGCAGCATTTTGTGATGGTTGTTCAGATTCTGAGGCATCTTTAATGCTGAAAGAAGTAACTAATGACTGCTTGGGTTGTGATTACATTAACAAATCAGAGCATTTTCAGGCAACCTAGATGTGGAATGCTCTGGAATTAAAGTCTTAGAGATTGAGGTACATGGTGTTGATTAGCCTGGGTAAGAAAGATAAGGAAAGCTGGTTATAAGTGAGGATGTACCACACTGCCAAGTACTTTATGAAGTGTTTTCCATGCATTATCTCCTTAATCCCCATAATCCGAATTGTGTTGCTATTATGAATATTTATCAGCTGAGGAAACTGAGGCCTGGAGAGGTTAAGTAACTTGCTCAAGATCACTGGTATATAATATACATGGCCAGATTTAAATTCCAGGCTTATTGGATCCCAGAGCCCATGTTACAACAGTTCTACTGTACTGTTTCCAAGGTAGGTATTTTTGAATATTCAAGGGCTGTCAAAAAAGATTATATTACAGCAACTACAGAGGTCAGAATTTGGACCAAATATGGTCATTAGAGGGAAATATATTTAGACTCAGCATGGGAAGTTTTTCTGACAAAGCTGTCAAGAAGTGGACAAGGCAGCCTTATGTAACTCTTTAACTTCAGACATGGGAAATACTCAGGAGTAGGTGACTGTTGTAGAAAAGATAATTGCATACAGTGAACATGAGCTTCGTTCAGAAATTTCTTCAATATTGGAATCACTTGCAGGAAATTTTTTCCCCACCAAATTAACTGTATTGAGGTAAAATTAATATACAGTCAAATTTTCTCATTGTATTTGTACATTTTTGACAAATTTATACAACCATGTAACCACCACCAAAATCAAGATATAAAACATTTCAATAAGCCTCCAAATTGCCCTTGTGCTCTTCCCCAGTGTACCCTCTACATCCCCATCTTCAAGCAAATGCTAATATGATTATCTCACCATAGATTAGATTGGTCTTCCTTAGAGTTTCATATAAATAGAATCATACTGTAGGTTGGGTTTGATTTTTTCTGCTCAGCGTGGTTCTTCTGAGATTCATTCATATTGTTGCATGTATCAGTAACTCATTCCTTTGATTGCTGAGTAGTATTGTACTATATGAATATAGCACAATTTATTTATTCATTAGTTGATGGACTTAACGGTTGTTTTACATTTTTGGCTATTATGAATAAAACTGCTGTGAATATTTATGTATACCCTTTTGTATGTACTTTATTATTTAATTTTTTGTGGAGGCATAATTGACACATAACATTTTTTTGACATATGTTTTTCTTTCTCTTCAGTAAATACTTCAGAGTGGAATGCATGGGTTGTATGGTGAATAAAAGAAACTGCCAAACTTTTCAGCATTTTACACTCCCATAAGTAGTGCATGAGAGTTCCTGTGTTCTGCATCTTCATCAGCATTTAGTATTGTAAATTTTAAAATTTTATCCATTTTGATGAATATTTAGTAGTATCTCATTTTATGTGTTTTTTAATAATAGGTTTGTTGGGGGTAAATTGACATACAATAACTGTACCTATTTAAAATATTCAACTTGGCAAGTTTGGATATGCTTTGATGCCTGTGAAACCACAACCACAACCAAAATAAAGAACATGTATATTTACTATCCCCCCAAATTTTCTTGGTGCCTTTTCACAACTTTTCCTTCTTTCCCTCCTGCCCTATGCTCTGCATACAGGTAACATTGATTTGCTTTTAATTACTCTAGATTAGTCTGCATTTTCTAGAATTGCATATAAGTGGAATATTATAGTTTGTACTCTGTTTTTATTTGGCATCTTTCATTTAGCATAATTATTTTCATATGCATTCATGTGGTAGATACATTTTTACTGCTAGTGGTATTCCATTGTCTGATTACACCACACCTTGTTTATCCATTCATCTGTTGATGGACATTTGTTTTTTTTCCTAGTTTTTTTACAATTATAAGTAAAACTACTATGGACATTTTTATACAAGTCTTTGTTCCTATGCTTTTATTTCTTTTGGATAAATATATAGGCTGAGTCACATGGTTAGTATACGCTAAAGTTTTTAAACAATTGCTGAATGTTTTCTAAATGATTGTACTATTTTACATTCCCACCAGCTGTATATGAGAGTTCCCCATTCCTTTACATATTCACCAAAACTTTGTAAAAGCAGTCTTTTATTTTTAGCCATTATATTTGTATGTAGTGGTACTTCTTATGGTTGTAACTTTATTTTCCTAATGACTCATGATGTTGAACACTTTTTCCTGTGCTTATTTTCCATCCTATATATCTTCCTTGGTAAAGTGTTTATTCAAATGTTTTAAAGTTTGAAGTCTAAAGTTTGGCTGGTTGTTTTCTTATTACTGAATCTTGAAAATTCTTTATGTATTATAGATACAAGTCCTCTATTAGTTAAATGGTTTGCAAAAATTTTTCTCCCTGTATGTCACTTGTCTTATATTATCTTGATAATGTCTTTCAATAAGCAAAAGTTTTAAATTTTGATAAAGTCTAACTTCTCAATTTTTAATAGACTGTGCTTTTGGTGTTCTCTCTAGGGCTCATGGGCC
This sequence comes from Taxidea taxus jeffersonii, assembly GCA_003697995.1. Classification (NCBI taxonomy): domain Eukaryota; kingdom Metazoa; phylum Chordata; class Mammalia; order Carnivora; family Mustelidae; genus Taxidea; species Taxidea taxus. Next base: position 24,588 of record ML108256.1, on the reverse strand, counting down.
AAATCTGGGCTGTTGCCTGCTCCTGGCTTTAATGTTTTTTTTTTGGAGCACAGCTATGACTGCTTGTTTATATATTAGCTATGACTGATTTGAGCTACAACAGCAGCGTTGAATAATTAGAACAAAAACCACATGGTCCACAAAGTTTGTTTAACCCAAGACACAGAGGTTTTTCTCTGTGCTTTCTTGTACAAATTTTATGATTTTAGATTTTACATTTAGGTGTATGATCCATGTGGAGTTGATGTTTTTTTAGTGGTAGAAAATATGGATTATGGATCAAAACTTGTTTTGCACATGGACCTATATTTCAGCAAAATTTGTTGAGAAGATTATCTTTTCTCCACTGAATTGCCTTTACACTTTCCTTTTTCTTTCTTTTTTTTCCCAAATATTTTATTTATTTATTTGACAGAGAGATCATGAGTAGGCAGAAGCAGGCAGAGGGAAAGGGGGAAGCAAGCTCCCTGATGAGCAGAGAGCCCAATGTGGGGCTTGCTCCCAGGACCCTGAAATCATGACCTGAGCTAAAGGCAGAGAGGCTTAACCCACTAAGCCACCCAGGCACCCCTACACTTTTCTTAAAATCAGCTTTCCTTATATGTTTTATTTCTAGGCTCTCTATTGTGTTCCATTTGTCTATTTTTTAAAATCTTTATATCAGTGCCATACAGTCTTGATTACATTTAGCTTTATAGTAAGTCTTAAAGTCAGGAGATATTAATCCTCTACTTTGTTCTTTCCTTTTTTCTCTTTTTAAAATTTATTTTAATTTTAATTCCTGTACAGTTAACATACAGTGTTATATTAGTTTTGGGTATATAATATAGTGATTCAGCAATTCCATACATCATCCAGAGCTCATCATGACAAGTGCACTCCTTAATCCTCATCACCTATTTCACCCATCCTGCCCATCTACTTCCCCTCTGGTAACCATCTGTATGTTCTTTTAAAAATTATTTAAGTATTCTAGGTCCTTAGTATTTCCTCATTTCTAGTTTAAAAAGAGAAGCCTATTGGTATTTTGATTGGAATTGCACTGAATTTATTGATAAATTTTTGAGAATTTGTATCAGAACAATATTAAGTCTTCCAACCATAAACATGGTATATTCTCCAGTTATTTAGGTTTTTATTAATTCATGGTAATGTTTTATAATTTTCAGTGTATCAAGGCATGATATTAGCAGGAGATTGCTTATCAATGATTTTTATCAAACTGAAAATTTTCCTTCTATTCCTGTTTTGCTGAGAATGTTTATCACAAATGGGGGTTGAGTTTTGTCAATTTTTTGCATATATTGAGATGATTTTATAGTTTTTCTTCTTGGTCTATTAATATGGTTAATTACATTGATTGTTTCTCCAAATGTTCAAATAACCTTGTACCTGGAATAAACCTCATGGGATCATGACGTATGAAGTATGCAAGTAAAACATACATATGGTGTATGTTGTATATGCTGCTGGAATTTTCCTTATGGGAAATTTTTAAGTTACAAATCATTCCTTTTTTTTTTTAAAGAATCTTTTTTTTTTAAGGTTTTATTTATTCATTTGACAGAGAGAGATCACAAGTAGGCAGAGAGGCAGGCAGAGAGAGAGGAGAAAGCAGGCTCCCTGCTGAGCAGAGAGCCTGATGCAGGGCTTGATCCCAGGACCCTGGGATCATGACCTGAACCGAAGGCAGAGGCTTTAACCCACTGAGCCACCCAGGCACCCCAAATCATTCCTTAATAAATATAGAGCTATGCAGATTTTCAGTTTCTTCTTGAATCAGTTTTGACAGATTGTGCTTTTCCAGGAATCTTTAATTTAATCTAAATTGTCAAATTGTCAAATTGATTGGCATGTAGTTGTTCATAGTATTCCCTTATTATCTTTTTAATATATCTAAGTTCTCTAGTGATGACTCTTTTTTTGTTCCTGATGTTGGTAACATGTGTTTTCATTCTTTTTCATGATTAGTCTAATTTAAAGTTTATTTATTTATATTTTCAATGAACCAGATTTTGATTTATTTAATGTTTTCTATTTTAAGAATCTTTTTTAAAAATTTCATTTATTGGGACACCTGGGTGGCTCAGTTGGTTGAGCAGCTGCCTTCGGCTCAGGTCATGGTCCCGGCTTCTTGGGATCAAGTCCCACATCGGGCTCCTTGCTCGGCAGGGAGCCTGCTTCTCCCTCTCCCTCTGCCTCTGCCTGTGCTCTCTCTCTCTCTAACAAATAAATAAATAAATAATCTTAAAAAAATTTTTTTTCATTTATTTCTGTTCTTTTGATTCATATCTTCCTATCTACTTATAGTTTAATTTACATTTTCTTTTTATCACCTTAAGATGGAACTTGTATCATTGAAATCTTTCTTCTTTTTTCTGATAGAAGCATTTAAAGCTATAAATTTTCCCTTTAAGAGTTGCTTTATATGCATTCCACAGATTTTGATATATTTTGTTTTCTTTTTCATTCAGTAAAAAAAGTGTTTTATAATTTCCCTTGTCTTTTTTTCTTTTACCCATGGATTATTTAGAAGCATGTTGTTTAATTTTCATATATTTTTGGGAGTTTCCCAGATGTTTTATTATTGCTTATATAAAAGTTTAATATAAATTACTATCAAAATCTTAGCAAGATTTTTTGTAGATATAGACAAGATTATTTTCTAAAATTTCCATGGAAAGGCAAAGGATCTGGAATTGTTTAAACAGTTCTGCAAAGAAGAATAAAATGAGGGGAACAGTTTACATAATTTCAAGGTTTATTATATCACTATTAGTATTCAAGAATGTGTATTATTGACAAAAGGATAGACATATAGATCAATGTGATATAATAATTAGCCCAGAAATAGACTCACATAAATATACACAACTGATTTTCCTTTTCTTTTCCTTTTGAACAAAGTTTAGACTTACAAATAAAGCTGCAAAAATAATACAGAGAATTTTGAATAGCCCTCACCTTACCAGCATCTTACCCTAATGTTAACATCATATATTACCATGATACAATTATCAAAACCAGGAAATGAACATTTGTACAATTTAAATTTCACCAATATTTCCATTAACTTTATTTTTCTGTTCTTTTTTTAAATTTTTTAAATTTTTTTAAAAGATTTTATTTATTTATTTGACAGACGGAGATCACAAGCAGGCAGAGAGGCAGGCAGAGAGAGAGGAGGAAACAGGCTTCCAGCTGAGCAGAGAGCCCGGTGCAGGGCTCGATCCCAGAACCTGGGATCATGACCCGAGCTGAAGGCAGAGGCTTCAGAGGCTTTAACCCACTGAGCCACCCAGGTGCCCCTATTTTTCTGTTCTAGGATCTTATTCTGGACCCAATATTACTTGTAATTATTAATTTAACTTCATGTTCCCTACTATATAAAATCTAAATCTGACTTTCATGGCCTCAACACTTTAAATTTTTTTAAAAAATTTCCTAACAGTTCTAGAATTACAGAAAGATTGACAGTTCCCATATTGACAGTTCCCATATTCACCTACTTTCCCTTATTAGTAGTATGATGATGATCATCATCATTCACATGGATCATTCTAGCCTTCTGGCCTTGTTTATTCCTTACATTAGTATGGTACATTTGTTACAATTAATGAACCAATACTAATAAACTATTTTTATATTAAGTCCATGTGTTATTCTGATTTCCTCTTAGTGTTTTTGTTTGTTTGTTTGTTTATTTTTGGCAGACAGAGTTCACAAGTAGGCAGAGAGAGAGAAGGAAGCAGGCTCCCTGCTAAGCAGAGCCTGATGTGAGGCTCGATCCTAGGATCCTTCGATCATGACCTGAGCAGAAGACAGAGGCCTTAACCCACTGAGCCACAGGCATCCCCAGATTTCCTTAGTTTTTACCTAATGTCCTGTTTCTGTTCCAGAATCTTATCCAGGATACCATATTACATTTGGTTGTCATGATTGCTTTAGCTCTTGACTATAAGTTTCTCAGATTTACCTTGTTTTGATAACCTCAACAGTGGTCAGGTATTTTGTAGAATGTCCCTCATTTGTATCTGTTTGATTTTGTTTTCATGATTTGATTGGGGTTATGTGTTTTTGGACCACAGAAGTAAAGTGCTACTTTCTTCACAAAATATCAAAGGTATATGTTATTAACATGACCTCTCACTGTTGTTGATCTTGATCACCTGGCCAAAGTGGTATTTTTCCAGTTTCTCCACTGCAGACTTATTACATCCCATGGCCCCCTCCCCCTTCTTCCTATGAAAGGAAGTCATTATTCACAACCTACGTTTAAGGAATAAGGAGTTATGCTCTACCTCCTGGAGAGTGGAATATCTATATAAATTATTTGGAATTCCGAATGAGAGATCAGTCTCTTTTCCCCAATTACTTATTCAATCATTTATTTATATTAGTATGAGATGTTGGATATTTATTTTATACCTTTAGTTATAATCCACTACTACTCTATTTCGTTGCTGAGATTTATCAGCTTTGGCCAGTGGGAGCTCCTTCAGTTGGCTTTTGTATCTTTTGACATATCATTGTCAGGTGTGTGTGTCTGTGTGTGTGTGTGTTCGGCACTTCCTTGCATTCTGCCATTATGAGTTACTCCAGGCTTATCTTGTGTATTTCCTGCTCTAGCCTAGAATCAGTCATTTCTCCAAGAAGCTGTCATTCCTTTTATTGGAGAATGGTATTAGAAACCAAGACCTGGGTGCCTGGTGCACTCCTTGCTACTGGGGTGTTTTGCTTCTAGGACTTACCAACAACAGAATAAGGAAATATACATGTATATATGCATATACACATATCTATAGATATGTCCATATAATACACTTTATTTATATTAAGATAAACAAAATAAAGATGTCCCCAATCTAATCCATTACTACATGATTTGTTGTAGCCTTCTCTCCTTGTTTATCTGTAACCTTTCATTCTGACAGAAATCTGCCTCACACCATCATCCATCCATTTAGTTAATGTTCAGTTCCGGGGTTTATCTATCATGGTGTCAGAATTATTAGCCCATATCTCCATGAGAACAACTTTATCAACTATGTTACAATGTGTATGTATGGGTTCTTTTACCTTCAGTTTTACAGATTCCACTCATTATTGAAGTTATGTAAAAAAAGCACCCTTTCTCCTACTCCCTTCAGTGAGGTTGTTTCAGACATTTGTAATACACTTAAATTACAGTCTCACATTCTGCATGCCATTCCTGGATTTTCTGACCTCCTAAATAGTTTTCTAAAATTTACATGAAATTTTCTAACATTTGTGCTAAGTTCTATGGGTTTTGTTAAATGGATAGACGTGTACACACCGTTACAGTAGCATACAGAGTTTCATCACCTTGAAAGAGTCACCTGTGCTGTTCCTATTCAACCCACCCTCTCTTTCCCTGAGCAACCACTGATTTTTTTACAATCTTGATAGCTTTGCCTTTTCCAGAATGTCATATATTTGGAATCATAGAGTACTCAGCCTTTTTAGACTGACTTCTTTCACTTAGCAGTATACATCTAAGCTGCATCCATGTTTTTTGTGGCTTGATAACTTAAGTCTTTTTATCACTGAATAATAGCCCCCACTGTATGAAAGTACCATATTTGTTTGTACATTCACTTCTTGAATGACGTCTTGGTTGCTTCCAGTTTTGGGCAGTTATGCCAAATAATTAAGCTGCTATAAACATTCATATATTTTATCCTGTTGACCTGGTGGATTACATTGATTTTCAAGTGTTGAACTAGCCCACTTACTTGGGATAAATCTTAATTGATCATGGTATATATTTCCTTTTATGCAATGCTGCATCCATTTGCTAATATGTTTTTGAGAAGTATTGCATCTATATTTATGAGAGATATTGGTCTGTAGTTTTTCTTTTTGGTAATGTCTTTATCTGTTTTTGGTATTAAAGTACTGTGGCCACACAGAATGAGTTAGGAAGGCTTTTCTGCTGTTTTCTGGGAGAGATTGGAGAATTGGTATCATTTCTTTCTAGACGGTAAAATTACCAGTGAAACCATGTGAGTGTGATGCTTTCTTTTTTCTTCTTCTTTTTTTGAAAATTTTAATAAACATATAATGTATTATTAGCCCCAGGGGTACATGTCTGTGAATCTCCAGGTTTACACACTTCACAGCACTCACCATAGCACATACCCTTCCCAATGTCCACAACCCCACCACCCTCTTCCTACCCCCTCCCCCCAGCCACCCTCAGTTTGTTTTATGATATTAAGAGTCTCTTATGGTTTGTCTCCCTCCCAATCCCATCTTGTTTCATTTATTCTTTTCCTACCCCCTCAAACCCCCCACGGTGCATCTCCACCTCCTCACATCAGGGAGATCATATGATAGTTGTCTTTCTCTGATTGACTTACTTCGCTAAGCTTAATACCCTCTAGTTCCATCCACGTCGTCGCAAATGGCAAGATTTCATTTCTTTTGATGGCTGCATACTA
>ML108256.1:0-18024 GCA_003697995.1 Taxidea taxus jeffersonii | reverse complement strand
ATCCATTCATCTGTTGATGGACATCTAGATTCTTTCCATAGTTTGGCTATTGTGGACATTGCTGCTATAAACAATCGGGTGCACGAGCCCCTTCAGATCACTACGTTTGTATCTTTAGGGTAAATACCCAGTAGTGCAGTTGCTGGGTGGCAAGGTAGCTCTATTTTCAACTTTTTGAGGAAGCTCCATGCTGTTTTCCAGAGTGGTTGCACCAGCTTGCATTCCCACCAACAGTGTAGGAAGTTTCCCCTTTCTCCGCATCCTCTCCAACATCTGTTGTTTCCTGACTTAATTTTAGCCATTCTGACTGGTGTGAGGTGGTATCTCATTGTGGTTTTGATTTGTATTTCCCTGATGCCAAGTGATGTGGAGCACTTTTTCATGGGTCTGTTGGCCATCTGGATGGCTTCTTTGCAGAAATGTCTGTTCATGTCCTCTGCCCATTTCTTGATTGGATTATTTGTTCTTTGAGTGTTGAGTTTGCTAAGCTCTTTATAGATTTTGGATACTAACCCTTTATCTGATATGTCATTTGCAAATATCTTCTCTCATTCTGTCAATTGTCTTTTGGTTTTGTTAACTGTTTCCTTTGCTGTGCAAAAGCTTTTGATCTTGAGGAAGTCCTAATAGTTCATTTTTTCCCTTGCTTCCCTTGCCTTTGGCGATGTTCCTAGGAAGAAGTTGCTGTGGCTGAGGTCGAAGAGGTTGCTGCCTGTGTTCTCCTCAAGGCTTTTGATGGATTCCTTTCTCACATTGAGGTCTTTCATCCATTTGTAGTCTATTTTCGTGTGTGGTGTTAGGAAATGGTTCAGTTTCATTTTTCTGCATGTGGCTGTCCAATTTTCCCAACACCATTTTTTGAAGAGGCTGTCTTTTTTCCATTGGACATTCTTTCCCTCTTTGTCAAAGATTAGTTGACCATAGAGTTGAGGGACTATTTCTGGTCTCTCTCTTCTGTTCCATTGATCTATGTGTCTGTTTTTGTGCCAGTACCATAGTGTCTGATGATGACAGCTTTGTAATGGAGCTTGAAGTCCGGAATTGTGATGCCACCAACTTTGGCTTTCTTTTTTAACATTCCTCTGGCTATTCGAGGTCTTTTCTGGTTCCATATAAATTTTAGGATTATTTGTTCCATTTCTTTGAAAAAAAAAAAGGATGGTATTTTGATAGGGATTGCACTAAATGTGTAGATTGCTTTAGATAGCATAGACATTTTCATAATATTTGTTCTTCCAATCCATGTGGTACTTTCTTTTTTTTAAAAGGTCATTAATACTCAATTCCATTTATTTAACATATACCAGCCTATTCAGATTATGTATCTTTCTTTGTGTTGGTTTTAGCAGTTTGTGTCCTCCAAGTAATTGGTCTATTTCATTTATATTATCAAATTTGTGGGCACAGAGTTTTACCTGGTATTATTTTTCTATTACCTTTTTGATGTTCATTAGATTACTAGTGATCCCTCCTCTTTTCATTTTGCCACTAGTATTTTATATCTCATCTTTTATTTCTAGTTAACTTGGTTAAAGTTTTATTAATTTATTGATCTTTTCAAAGAACATGCCTTTAGTTTCATTGTTTTTCCCTTTTGTTTTCCTAATTTCAATTTCATTGTTTTTTTGTTCTGATTTTTTATTAATTATTTTCTTATGCCTCCTTTGGGCTTAAATTCTTCTTCCTATAATTTCTTTTTTTAAAAGATTTTATTATAGAGAGAGAGCAAGAGAGAGCACAAGTTGGAAAAGGGGTAAAGGAGAGGAGCAGGCTCTTCCCTGAGCTGGGAGCCCAAGGCAGGCTCAGTCTCAGGGTCCTAGGATCATGAAATTGAGCTGAAGGCAGACACTTAACCAACAGAGCCCACCAGGTGTCCCTCCTCTAATTTCTTAAGGTAGAAACTTAGGTTATTGATTTTATCTGATAATCCTAACCTTTTTCTCTCTCCCCACCTTTTTTTTTTTTTTTAAGAATTTCACCCATTCAGGAGAGTGGTGGGAGTGGAAAGAACAGAGGGAGAGGGACAAGCAGATTCTCAACTGACTGAGCCACTCACGCTCCCCTTTTTTCTCTTTTCTAATACAGACAATTTAATGCTATAAATTTAATCCAAAGAGTGCCTTTCTTCTATCATCATTTTCCCAGGTTTTAGACAGCCAACCAAACTTATCATTAGAACTAGTCTCAGCTGTACATTCTATTGCATTGAATACAGAATCTCTGATAAATTCACCTATAGCCACAAATTAGCTATTTTTAAAAGTATCATTCTTTCTCCCTGATCTAGCACCCTCAGAATATTTCCCCTTTATGTAATTTTCACAAATATATAATTAGCAGTTATTTTTGGTGTGCAAGCCTTCTTTTCCTTCGTTTGATGTTGCAGTTTGCTACCTGGAAATATGCTGAGATCTACTTTGGGCAATGAGAGATATTTAGATGGAACATGAGAAAAAGGAAATTACTTAGAAGAGACACAATATGTGAGTCTAAGCAGGTTAGGACTAGCCTTCTCTAACATAGAGGTGGAGCTTTTGTTGACAGTGTAGGCAGAATAGGGTTTAGGATATCTGATTGCTTAGAATTATCTGAATTTTCCAATCAATGTGCTAAACTTTACACAGAGACCAATGAGGTAAGTTAATTAAAAGCACACAGGATTAGATTCTGCATCCAATTTTCAACTATGTGCACTCTGTGGTTACAAAAGAATTTCTTACAGTGTGATCATAGAAACTAGTTAATAATGATCTTCAGGAAATACATTTAAAACATTGTGTCTGTTTTGATAAGCAGTATTTTTAAAATTATTGTTCAGTTCCCTTTATTTTCCCTTTCATCTTTATTGAAGTATAATTGACAAAATTTTAACATTTTTAAAGTGTGCTTATGGTGGATTTGATACACATATACATTGTGAAAGTATCCCCCCATCTAGTTAATTGCCACCACATCCATCACCTCACTTATTTATCTAATTTTCTGTATCTTCTGTATATTATTATAATTTCTTACTTGGCTCTGAACTATTAGAAGTCTGTTTTTAATTTCTATATGTGTGGTGCTTTTCTAATTAATTTTTTTGTTTTTTGTTTTTTAAATTTTTTCGTTCTTAATATCAGTGTTTTACTGTCAGAAACTATGCCTGTCTATGGATGGTAAACTCTTATTTCTTTATTATATTTAGATGTCTTTATTTCATCCTCATTTTTGAAGAAAAAAGGTTTTGTTTTATAGATAATTCTGGGTTGATAGTTACTTCTTTTTTCATTACTTAAAGTGTTATTTCACTATCTTTTGGCTTCAGTTGTTGTTTTCAAGAAGTCAGACATCAATCTAATTGTTGTTCCCATGTATACCATCTTTCTTTTCTCTCTAGCTGCTTTTAAGATCATCTCTTTGTCTTTGATGTTTTGTAGTTTTACTAGGAAGTATCTTAGTGTAGATTTTTTTTGTTTATGTTATTTGGTACTGTTGCTATCCCTCAATCTGCAAATTCAAGTTTTCATCAATTCTGAGAATTTTCCAGTTTTTTAAATATTGCCTCTTAGTCTTTATGTCCATTATTTCATCTGGAGTTTTTTTTTATACTTATGTTAGCCTTCTAATTCAAAGCTCATTGTCTCTCTCTCTCTCTTTTTTAAAAGATTTTACTTATTTATTGGACAGAGAGAGAGGTTACAAGTAGGCAGAGCAGCAGGCAGAGAGACAGGGGGAAGCAGGCTCCCTGCTGAGCAGAGAGCTCGATGCGGGGCTCAATCCCAGCACCCTGAGACCCTGAGCCAAAGGCAGAGGCTTAAGCCACTGAGCCACCCAGGCGCCCCAAAGCTGATTTTCCTTGCTCATGGGAACAACAAATATTAAGTGGCCATACTATTCAAAGTAACCTACAGATTTAATGCAATTCCTATTAAAATACCAGCATCCTTTTTTCACAGAACTAGAACCAACAATCCTAAAATTTGTATGGAACCACAGAGGACCCTGACTCGTCAAAGCAATCCTTTTTTAAAAAAAAAGATTTTATTTATTCATTTGACAGAGATCACAAGTAGGCAGAGAAGCAGACAGAGAGAGAGGAAGGGAAGCAGGCTCCCTGCTGAGCAGAGAGCCCAAAGCAGGGCTCGATCCAGGACCCTGAGATCATGACCTGAGCCAAAGGCAGAGGCTTAATCCACTGAGCCACCCAGGCTCCCCAAAGCTGATTCTTTCTTAACTTCTCTTTTATATTTTTTTTATCCCTTTGACTTCCTGTGCATCTTTCTGGGTAATTTCTTCAGCTTTGTCTTTTATTTCATTAATTTTTTGCCTTATTATTCTGTATAACTTTTCTATTAAGTTTTAATTTAAATGGTAACATTTTTAATTTCTTGAAGTTCTTCTTGGTTCTTTTTCAGATTTGCCTCATTCTTTCAGTTTTAAAAATATCCTGTGTTATATCTTTAAAAATAGAAAACATGGTTTTGTTGTATTCTGTACCTAATAATTATAATGTCTGAAATAGTTTTGGGTCTGATTCTAATATCTGTTGTTCTTGCTTCTTTTTGCTGATGGTGCCTTGTTTTCTATTGTTACTTATTAGGAGAGATTCTTTCAGTCCTGAATTGAAGGAAAAGTCTTCAATTCAGGAATGTGGTTTTACCAGGTAATTTTGGATACCAGCAACCATGACCCCTTTAAAATAAATTGTAAGACTGAGGGGTTCCTTTTCTCAGCCATACCACTAATGTGAATTTAGATTACATACTTATGTGAAAGTCAATTTGTGGCATGTGTTTTCAGAAAATATTGTTTTCTCTTTATCTATGTCTCTTGCCAAGATTAAGAAATGCAGTTTTCTCTGCTGTCAACTTTTATGAGAATTTTTTAATGTTTTTGTTTGATGTTTTAATGTTTTTTCTAGTTCATCATTTTATGGTAAAGAGATCTTTAGCTTTATGGTAAAGAGATCTTTAGCTTAGAGATCTTTAGCTTTATGTTGTGATCTTCTGTCTGACTCCCTGCATTGAGGAACTCTAAACTTTTTCTTTTGTCCTTCTACTCAGCAGTATCATAAAACCAGTGCTCAAAGTTTCTAGGCATTGATGGATTTTCCTAGGACTTCTGGCTTCACTGCTCATTTTTCTCTCTGGATTCTCTATTTCCCCCGTTTGATTTCTCTTATTTTCTTACCAATTCACAGCATTTTTCAAATGTTTTTATATTTTGTTCAGAATTTAATTTTTTATGCAGGTCAAGTAATGTTTAGGGTATCTAATTTGCTATCTGAACTAGAAATGGTGTTTAGGCATTTGGTGTCATAGCTCATGTCTTTTATTTTGACTCTTATCAATGCACATGTTTACATGGAATGAATACTTTTTCATCTTTAGGAGAAAGGACTATCTTTACTAGCTTTGTGACTATGTACCAGTCACTTATGCTTTTAAACCTCATTCTAAAAATGATGATGGTAATGATACCTACTTCATAATATTGTTTGCAAGAGTTAAATGAGATAATGTACATGTACATAAAGCACTCAGACTACGGTATGGCATCTGGTAAGTACCCAGGTTAGCTATCCCCTTCTTCCCTGTTGCAAGAAAGAGAACAGCTCTACAAAGGTTTAACACCAAAAATAAAAGAAGAGTTAATGGCTTTTTCAACAATGTACTTCTCACTTCTGTCACAGAAGTTATTCACAATTCTTGGCTACAAGTATAATTAAAATCATTCGGGGGAAACAAGAGATTTGTCATAAGGCAATTTATTTTAGTTGTCAGACAGAGTTAACTGGTTGATGAATGAGTTTATGGTTTTTGGAAGTTGGGACTGAAACTCAACTCAGCAGAAAAGGCAGTGGCCTAGTTGTGAATATCTTATTTGTTCCAAAAGAGATCTATGAAGGATAGTAGAAGGTTCTTCTGCTCAAGAAAGCTCAGGAGAGAAAGGCTCTTATTTGTTCATTTCTGGTTGACTTCCTACAACTGTTTTCATGCTTTGCACATTATAAGCACTTAATAAATATTTACTGAATTAAAAAGAGAGACTTGGTGGTGTCAGGGTAATATTAAAGAATTTTTATTCCAAATTTATTCCAAAGCCCAGTTAGAATCTTTGGGATTGTGATGGGGCCTTGTTTTTTATAACTAGGTCTTGGCCTTTGACAGGCAAAGATTTGGATAATGCAACAGATACATTGCAGCTAATCCCATGGCCTCTCCTATTTTATGATAACATTTATTTTACTTAAGTTTTTCTTTTCCTTTCACTTAATTTTGACAAGAGTATTTTTCAGTTTTTTGCTCATCTTTTTTTTTTTAATGTTCCCCATATCTAGTTTTGTGTTTGGAAGATTCATGACCACATGCTAGAAGTATAAATAATTCCTTCATGCTTTTTTTTTTTTTAAGACTTTTTCATTTATTTATTTGAGAGAGAGAGAAAGCAGGAGCGAGGGTAGGGAGGAGCAGAGGAAGAAGCAGACTCCCTGCTGAGCTGGGAGGCCCACCTGGAGCTCAGTCCCAGGACCCTGAGATCATGCCTTGAGATCATGACCTTAGCAAAAGGCAGATGCTTAATGGACTGAGCCTCCCATGTGCCCCGCCTTAACACTCTTGATTTAAGAATATATCAGCTGTTAATTCCATTACTTACATTTCATGAATCCATTAGAAATAAATGTTTCACATCTATGGGCTTTCAGCTGTGCTGTTTCTGTGTGGTTTGAATTATTGAATTATTTAGTTTTTTCTTAATCCTTCTATGTTTATGAGATCATTTTGAAATGGTGATGGCCTACTATTCAAATGGTTTTTGTTGACTATAGCTCTTAATTTGGACATTTTTTGTTGTTGTTGTTGTTGTTTTCTGAGTTCAACTGATATTTGCAGTAAATATTTTGATGGAGTTACCAGAAGAATTTAAAATTTAATGCAGCCAGTAAAATAAATAGCCATGTCAAAAGCATACCCTGTAATCACCCTGGGCACACAGTTTGGAGATGTGTAAGCTTCTACCTAACTATTAGGATACCCTGAGCTTATTAGTACTCTTTTTAATATCCCAATAAACCAGAAGTGTCATTTATTAATGTTATTCTTTACTTGGAAGGTTTTTCTTTAGTTTTGTTTTATGTGTTTGTTTTTGTCTACGAGTTAATTTTAGAAATGCATTTCACCGGGTGCCTGGTGGCTCAGGGGGTTAAAGCCTCTGCCTTAGGCTCCTTATGATCACAGGGTCCTGGGATTGAGCCTCACATTGGGCTCTCTGCTCAGCAAGGAGCCTTCCCCCCCCCACCTGCCTCTCTGCCTACTTGTGATCTCTGTCTGTCAAATAAATAAATAAAATCTTAAAAAAAAGAAATGCATTTTATAACAATACCCCACTACTGTTGAAAAAAGTTTTTAATCAGTAATAGCCAAACTGTGGAAAGAGCCCAAATGTCCATCAACTAGTGAATGGATAAAGAAGAGTGGTATGTGTATGTATACATACACACACACATATATGTATATGTATATGTATATATATGGTATGTTTATATATGTATATATATATGGTGCGTCTATACACATATATATGTATAATATGGTATGTGTGTACACACACACACACACACATATATATGGTGTGTGTATATATATATACCACTCTTCTTTATCCATTCCGTTATACATACATATAATGGAATATTACTCAGCCAGCAAAAAGAATGAAATCTTGCCATTTGCAACAACATGGGTGGAGCTAGAGTGTATTATGCTAAGTGAAATAAGTCAGAGAAATAAGTCAGAGAAAGACAAATACCATATGATCTCATTCATATGTGGAATTTAAGAAACAAAACAGATGCACATATGGGAAGAAAAAAAAGAGAGGGGAGCAAACTGTAAGAGACTCTTAACGATAGAGAACAAATGAAGGGTTGATAGAAGGAGGTGGGTGGGGGATGGGCTAAATGAGTGATGGGTATTAAGGAGGACACTTGTTATGTGTAATTTGAGTGTTATATGGAAGTGATGAAGCCCTAAATTCTACTCCTGAAACCAATATTACATTTTATGTTAGCTAACTAGAATTTAAATAAAAATTTAAAATAAAATGAAAATACAGTTATTTAAGGAAAATCTTTATAATGTCTAAAAGAAACTATGGACAGTCACACGAATACCTAAAAAATCCATTCTTGGGACGCCTGGGTGGCTCAGTTGGTTAAGCGGCTGCCTTCGGCTCAGGTCATGATCCCAGCGTCCTGGGATCAAGTCCCACATCGGGCTCCTTGCTTGGCAGGGAGCCTGCTTCTCCCTCTGCCTCTGCCTGCCTCTCTGTCTGCCTGTGCTCACTCTCTCTCTCTCTCTCTAACTAATAAACAAATAAAATCTTTAAAAAAAATCCATTCTTGAATGCAATAGAATGGTAATTTTTGCAAGGTTTATGTTATTATTTTTTATACATGTCACAACTTTGCTGACTTCACTTTTAATAATATTGGATTGTGGTGAAGGAATAAGATGAAAGTCCATTAGCAGTATAATTCACCAGTATTTGAAAAGCAGTAATAAGTTACATTATTTTCTGAAAGTCAATAATCTAATTTAAACTGTCCATACCAAAAGGAAGAATAACATAGTAACTCAATTTATTGAAATATACCAACTCATTTCATTTTTCTCTAGTCTTTTCTAACTTCTATATACACATACACATTTTTATGTAGTTGAAATCATAACATATAAGCAATTTGAATCATGCTTTCTTAATATCATACCACACATATTTTCCCATAATATTACCTGCCTACCCCTTGTAGTAATAATTTCAACAGCTTCTTAATTCTGATCTTTACTACTTTTAAGTACTTTTTCCACTTTTCAGTTGTTGAACATTCAGATTTTTTTTGCAGTTTCTTCCCCTGCTATTTTCAGTGATATCACAAATTGTCACATCAAATGTCTTGTTTCTTCTTTACAATTATTTCTTAAGGATAAATACCCAGGAATGAGTTTATTGGGTCAAAACATAACAAAAAATAACAGTTCATATGTCTTTGGTACTTGCTATGTACCAGATTGTCGGGGGGGGGGGCCAGGGCTATAACCTGAATTCAATTTAATCTTCACAATACCTCCTTCCATAGCTACATTAGTGTCTTTATTTTACAGACACAATAACTGTAGTAAAACAACTAAACTAAATGGGCATTAGAACCCTGCCACTCTGAAAACTAGAGACTGCAACTTGGAACCACTGTGTGAGTTTCACTTTCTGGAGTCTCACGTTCTGGGTGTATTTTACTAAATTGTTTTTCTAAAGAGTTATATTAATTTGTAGTAGTTCTCCACCATGTCTTGTCCATATAAGCTATTAATGAGAGTATAGAATCTTAGAAGGTTATGCATTCCCCTCTCCCCTGCACCACCCTCTGCTCAGCTTTGTTAATTTAATAAAAGCAAAAGGTTACCCCATGGTTAGAATAGAATTTTGGAGCTGGAAGGGAACTCCTGGAATATCATCTAATTGATTAACAAATTGAGGTTCAGAGGAGTGGGGTAATGTCCAAGACCAACCTGGGATCACTTGATTCCCTGGGCCAGTGCCTTTGTAGTGTACTTTGCTGCCATCCAGCTGTTTGTGTCTTTCTTCTCTTTCTTGTTCTCACTTGGTCCTTACTCCCAGATACCAAATAGAAATTTTGCAAAGTGAGCCCCAGAATAAAAGTTTAAAACTAAAATAAATCCAGTCTATAAGACTGAACCAACTTTATTTCCAGTTAATTTTTATTGTGGAAAGGGCAAGAGAAACAAAATCTAAAACAAAAATCCATGTTGTTTTAGAAGGGAAAGTGATTGATCCGACACTGGTATCACTGGTGAGATTACTAATTCTGAGAATAGGGCTGCAAATTACTAGTTTTTACATATCTTTTAAGCAATTCCAGATTGAGAGAAGTATCAAATTTAACTGGTTCCCCACAATTCCTTGTGTTTTGGGGGCTTTTTTTTTTTTGAGAAATGCCTTGTTCACAGTTAACAAGAGATTTACTAAGGCCATGGAATGTAGAGAAATATTTTTTTATGTACATAAGTGAGTTGTATGTGTCTTAATGCTTATGCCAGCCAGTATGAGGAGGAGGAGAAAAGGAAAGGGTAATTGAGCACTTAATGTGTACCAGATTTGTGTTTAACATACCTCTGCTTTATTATCATTCCCATTTTACAGATGAGAAAACTGAAGCTCAGAGAAGTTAACTGACTTAAGTTCGCAATAGATAATTATGAAGTGAGATAGTATCTATGTGATTCCACCATGGTTTGTTTATCATTGAAGCTCATTGGTATTTTTCCTTAATTTCCCAGTACCAAAATTGGGATAGTCAATTAAAAGTATCATTTTTAATAGGTAGAAAAAATATTTACCCTTTTCTGGCTTTAGAAAAGGTGATTTCTGAATAATGACTGAGTTATTCTGAGACAGTTTCCTTAATTATGAGGCTGTAAGTGATCAGACTCCACCAACAGATTTCAATGGAAAATAAAAGTAGAGATAACAGAAAGAAGACAAATCTATTTACTAAATTTTCTTCAGCCTTGATTACAATATACTGTTGGATTTTCTTTAGAACTTACCCTGATGTGTGTGTATGTGTGTGCATGGGTGCATGTGCACACACACTTAAGTGTGTGTATGATTAAAGGTTTGTCTCTATTAATTTTTGCATGTGGTCTTTTTGTGTATTTTCATTTCAAAATTGCCTCAATTAGATTTTCTTGTTATGTTGCTTTCACCAAGGTTTACGTTTCCTGTTTTCCAAAGGGTACTTCTGCACCAAACTTGGCAAATACTTCGTCTCTCCTCCATGCAGCTTTTCTTACTTTTTTCTTGATAGGTTCTGCCTTTATGTCTTCAAGACAGCATAATTTCTGCCCCTCCTCTCTTTATGCTCTTTCTGTTAGTTTCTGGTTTGCCGAATTGTTTTTCTTCAAAGCTCATCCTCATGAATGTTTCTTGGATTAATTGTATTTTACTTTTAAAAAAAAAAAGATTTTATTTATTTATTTGAGAGACAGAGATTACAAGTAGGCAGAGAGGCAGGCGAGGGGTGGGGGGAAGCAGGCTCCCCACTGAACAGAGAGCCCTATGCAGGGCTCAATCCCAGGACCTTGGGATCATGACCTGAGCTGAAGGCAGAGGCTTAACCCACTGAGCCACCCAGGCACCCCTGTATTTTACTTTTTAAACTCCTTCCGCACCTTGGATGTTTTCTTTCCCGACCCCTTGGCTTTCATAATGCCTCTCTGTCTATTCTTCTTGCATTTCATTTACTAGATTTGTGGATCCTGTGTTGTCCACATGGTTCACGTTTTTCAAACCAGAAACATCTACATGGGGAGATGCTAATAATAAATAATTAAACTTAGCCTCTTTAGACCTCTTTAACAATGTCTTGGACCTCTTTACCAATGTTATTTAGTTATTTCACACAGTAACAAAGCTAGTAGGTAGTATCAATTTTTTTCCCCACTGAAGAAACAAAGGAGGCTAATGACTTGAAGAAATTAATGTCAATTGAGATCCAACCCTGGAACTTATGCAGTAATTAGCTGATATGATTCCCAGCTTTGACCTGAAGAAATTAACTTTTACTGTATGCTTATATTCTATATGACATTAATTAGAGGTGATTATGTAGATGTAGGTTTTGTGATATAGGAAAATTGATTGATATCTTAATCACTTCAAATTTGTGACTGTTTTGACTGTCAGCACTGAAGCATTCCTTTGTGGTATCTGTATAAATTTACAGAGGAACCAGAACCGTAAGTCTTTGCTTTGCCTTCTTCAGAAAGCAAAAAACTGAAAAGGATCTGACCATATTGTCTTTATATGGATATGAGTAATTGCAAATGCGACCCATGATTTGAAAACTGTTTTTAAGCAGTTGGTTTTATTATTGTATCTTCCAAATTCATGATTCATCCTGTTACTCCCCTGCTTAAGAAAACAATAACATTCTGGCTTATTCCCATTCCCTGCAGAATTAAGGAAGTACTCTAGGAACCATACCTGGCTGCTTCTGCGTCAAGTATTAAACCCCATTCTCCTCCCTTATCCCCCTTTCTTATCCACTGAGAAGTTTACTCATCACACCATTCTAGATTCTAACACTAAGCCTGTAACAGATTAGGAACTCAGGTTTTTAGCTCCGTTGAATAGATTAACTGTGCTTTCCCTTCTAGTCTCCTTTGAATCTTCATAGTTCTGCAGGAGCTTCCCTGCAGTGCAATTTTCTTAGTAGGCTTTGTATTAGAGTCATTAGCATGCATCTCTTCTGTAGACCTTTAACTCCCTCTGCCAAAAATTATGTGTTGCCTTAGTGTTAAGGCATTATACATAATAGATGTTCTGTAAATTTATGTGGGATTTGGCATATGCAAAAATAATAAATCTTTATTAAATATATTCTACTCGATTAGATTGGTATGACTTTTATTTAACCCAATCAAATGTGGTTTTACCTTACGTGTTTTGGATGTATCTATGTATATAATTCACATATAGCCTTTATATAGAATATATGAATATTTATAATATCTCTTCTCCAGCCTTATTTTTGAAAAGCCATGTGGCGGAAGATTTATGAATGGGAAATATAAGAACTCATGCAAAAATCCTCTCCAGAGGATTAAGACCTCTTTTATAAACATCTTTATAAAATTCTTTATTTTGTATATCTTAATATTGATGCCTGCCTCACAAGACACTTTTCAAATTCTTTTCATCCTAAAGTTTTAACAAGATACTCATAAACTGGTTAGCTTTTTTTTTTTTTTGCAAATAATATCGGTATGGAGAGGATGCTTATTTTTCTATAGCTAGTCTTTCATCTAAACTTTCAATACCTTTCAGGTTGTATGCTCTGTCTCCAAGTTTCACCATGGTCTCAGAGGTTAAAATAATTTGGATACTTTGAATGGAAACACAAAAACAATAATTTAAAAAACTACAGATAGACTTAGTTTAATATACACTGCAGAAATGAGCAGACATTTTCCAGTTCTCCTGGCCTTAGTTCTGTCCATGCCAAAGCGTATTTTTTCAGCCCCTGTCCTACGTATTTTAGCTTAATTTTTCCCAACAAATTAAGCATACAGTTCTAAATACTGGTTTTCCTTTTATAGTTTCCTTTATGTACTTCAAGACAGCATGGCAAACATTTCTACTCCTGCTCTGCAAACAGTTTTACTTTTTTAAACTTCCCAACACCATCTTCCACCCCCCCATACCCCCAAATCAGCTATTCATCATTCAGTCTCTTTGAAGTTATGGATGTCTGCACCTATTAGAACCTCCTCACCACCTCCTCTAAATTCACATACTCTAAAGCACCAGCAAACAATGTAGATTTTGATGAAGATTTCCTGAAGGAGCAGAAGAGGCAGTTTATATCACTTGTCCCACAGCCAGTACCTTCAGAATCTTGTTAGGTTATCTCTTTCCTTTAAAATTTCTCCTTAGGCTTCCTACTATCAGAGATTTTCTTCTTTTATTTTTTATCCATATACCTTAGCTTCCTTGGCTCCTTTCTTTACCATATTTTCCATGAGAATCCTGAGTACCTTATCACTTTATTATGCAAAGATATTGAGGTCAGTTCTCTCTCCTATATGCAAATTTGTATGTCTACATCTATCACAGAGCTCAAAAAAAAAAAAGAAAAGAAAAGAAAAAGAAAAAGACCCTTAATAGTAGGGTCAGTATTGCTTAGGAGGCGTGATCTTCTTTTATTATTTGAGCATTTTCACTCCAAACTCTAAACACATAAAATATTTATTTCAATTGAGTTCTGTGCTTTCCCCAAAAGAAGTAGTCTTATCATTAGATTAGGGAATGAACATCTATATTTTTTACATATCTATATTTTTGTTACATCTGATTCTCTAGTAGGAGTAGTTTAAAATTAACACATTTTGGTATAAATTCATTGGAAAAGGAAAGATACACAGAAGTATGTTATGCCAGAATTTTGTCCAAGTACTAGCTGCTGTGGAGGAATTCCTCTTGGAGTAAGATAAGGTAACATATATTAAGTGCACTGTCTGATTATTCTTATTTTTATTTTTGTTCCTTGTTGTATTGTAAATTTTGCAAGAATATGCAAGAATCTTTGAAAAACCAACGTATTAGAACTCTAATGTCCAAATGAGTTTTAATCCTTTTAAAGTACTTATTAGAGGTCAGACATATATTACAACGATGTTGATACCAAGCTAAACATTTTTGTCTAGGGAAACTGGCTTTCAGGCAGTTATTTTAAGGTCTCGTGAGAAGAAAATCAGTTTCACTGTAATGTAATTAAGATTGGTTTTTCTATTCCAAATGTAATTAGGTAGGTTAGTCACAAGCTTTTTTTTTTTACTAACTTGGTTTGAGATTGCTTTAGATTTACCACCAGTGAGTGTTTGTTTACAGGCTCAGAAGACAGTGCCCAAGGAGAACCAGTGGTAGAAAGTTTGGAATAAATGTGCCATTTCCTCAATACTTGT
This sequence comes from Taxidea taxus jeffersonii, assembly GCA_003697995.1. Taxonomy (NCBI): domain Eukaryota; kingdom Metazoa; phylum Chordata; class Mammalia; order Carnivora; family Mustelidae; genus Taxidea; species Taxidea taxus. Next base: position 3,496 of record ML108256.1, on the reverse strand, counting down.
GTGATCTTGGGCAAGTCATTTCCTCTGGGCCTGTTTCCTTCTTCAGTATATTGAGGAGGTAGCATCCAACTCTATCATTCAATGATCACACTAGAAAATCAGTAGCATATAAAAGCAACAACCTGAGGCAACCTGAGGTGGAGCTTCGAGACAGAGAGAAGAGAGAATGAGTATTTTTCAGAAGTGTGATTTTTTTTAATGCTGTAATTTAAATTTAACTTTCCAGATTTGGAAAAAATAGTTCTTACAACTAACATTTTATTAGGAGGAACACAGCTAAAGTGTAGAGTAAGAATAGTTATTGTATTATCTAGAAGACTGTCAGAAAGGAATGACTTATATGGTGAGTAAACAGTTAATTGTGAATTTAAATGAAAATGAATTAGAACCCAGGACTCCAGTGTTATCCCTTTTTGTTATATTGCCTTTTACTGATCAGAACCTAAAGTTGGATGTATAATTTAATTGGCAACCAAAGCAGCTGAGATACCATCATAGTCAGAAGGATGTACAGCCATGAAGATTAGGAGTTGGCTTTAATGCTGCTTTATGCAGCAGCCAGAGCTAAAGCCACAGTGTCCCAGAGAAACCCTCTCAGAAGAGTAAAGCAGTGGAAAAAATAAAAGGCTTTCTAAGTATACATCCTAGCCCTGCTACTTACAGTTTAGTGACCCTAGGAAAGTAATCACTTCTTTCAACCTCAGCTTCCATATTCATATTATGGGAATAATTCTACCTACTTTGCAGTGTTGTTGTCATGAGAAAGTATAGGCAGAGCATAGATGTTCAATTAGTGGGATTTTGATTATATACCTGGTCTAGTCTTTGAGACTCATGGAAATATACTTCTAATCTGTATGCCCCACTCGTGGTCAAGGGCAGGTAAAACATAATCCTTTTGGCTGCATCCCAGCATAGTTAGGAAGTACACCCAAATTAGGTTTTTACCCTCCCACACGGGGGCTATATGGAACCAGATACTTTTTCCTCCTACATTCACAGAAGTGTTGGTATTACTAGGTCTTGGTCTTAAGGAAAAAAAAAAATCCTAGCCACGCAGGTACTCTCTCTTCAATTTTTTTGAATAGTTTAAGAAGACTAAGCATAAACTTTTCTTTAAACATTTGGTGGAGTACACCTGTGAGCCATTTGATCCTGTAATTTTGTTTATTGGGAGTTTTTAAATTACTGATTCAATTTCCTTGCTGGTAATGGCTCTGTTCAAATTTTCTATTTCTTCCTGTTTCAGTTTTGGGAGGTTATATATTTCCAGGAATTTATCCATTTCTTCTAGGTTGTCCAATTTGTTGGCATAATTTTTCATACTATTCTCTTCAATTGGTTGTATTTCTGTGATGCTTGCTGTTATTTCTCCTCTCTCATTTGTGATTTTATTTGCTTGGGTCCTTTCTCTTTTTTTCTTGATAAGTCTAGCTAGGAGTGTATCGATTTCATTGATTTTTTTTCAAAGAAACACCTATTGTTTCATTGATGTTTTCCATTGGTTTTTTGTTTCTTTATCATTTGTTTCTGCTTTAATTTTTATTATTTCCTTCCTGCTGCTGGATTTAGGCTTTGTTTATCTTTCTTTTACTAGCTTCTTTAGGTGAGGCTGGGTTGCTTATTTGAGATTTTTCTTCCTTCTTGAGTTAGGCCTCTATTGCTCTAAACTTCCTTCTTTTTTTAAATTTTTATTTAAACATATAAAGTAACCCCACCACCCTCTCCCAACCCAGCTCCCCGCCACCCCCCTCAGTTTGTTTTATGACATTAAGAGTCTCTTTTGGTTTCTCTCCCTCCTGATCCCATCTGGTTTCATTTTTTCTTTTCCTACCCCCTTAACCCCCACCCCCATTGCATCTCCACTTCCTCATATCAGGGAGATCATATGATAGTTGTCTTTCTCCGATTGACTTATTTCACTAAGCATAATACCCTCTGGTTCCATCCATGTCGTCGCAAATGGTAGGATTTCATTTCTTTTGATGACTGCATAATATTCCATTGTATATATATATACCACTTCTTCTTTATCCATTCATCTGTTAATGGACATCTAGGTACTTTCCATAACTTGGCTATTGTGGACATTGCTGCTGTAAACATTCGGGTACACATGCCCCTTCGGATCACTACATTTGTATCTTTAGGGTAAATACCCAGTAGTGCAATTGCTGGGTCATAAGGTAGCTCTATTTTCAATTTTTTGAGGAACCTCCATGCTGTTTTCCAGAGTGGTTGCACCAATTTGCATTCCCACCAACAGTAGGAGGGTTCCCCTTTCTCCACATCCTCGCCAGCATCTGTCATATCCTGACTTGTTAATTGTAGCCATTCTGACTGGTGTGAGGTGGTATCTCATTGTGGTTTTGATTTGTATTTCCCTGATGCTGAATGATGTGGAGCACTTTTTCATGGGTCTGTTGGCCATCTGGATGTATTCTTTGCAGAAATGTCTGTTCATGTCCTCTGACCATTTCTTTATTGGATTGTTTGTTCTTTGGGTGTTGAGTTTGCTAAGCTCTTTATAGATTTTGGATACTAGCCCTTTATCTGATATGTCATTTGCAAATATCTTCTCCCATTCTGTCAGTTGTCTTTTGGTTTTGTTGACTGTTTCCTTTGCTGTGCAAAAGCTTTTGATCTTGATGAAGTCCCAGTAGTTCATTTTTCCCCTTGCTTCCCTTGCCTTAGGCGTTGTTCCTAGGAAGAAGTTGCTGCGGTTGAGTTCGAAGAGGTTGCTGCCTATGTTCTCCTCAAGGATTTTGATGGATTCCTTTCTCACATTGAGGTCCTTCATCCATTTAGAGTCTATTTTCGTGTGTGGTGTAAGGAAATGGTCCAATTTCATTTTTCTGCATGTGGCTGTCTAATTTTCCCAACACCATTTGTTGAAGAGGCTGTCTTTTTTCCATTGGATGTTCTTTCCTGCTTTGTCGAAGCTTAGTTGACCATAGAGTTGAGGGTCTATTTCTGGGCTCTCTCTTCTATTCCATTGATCTATGTGTCTGTTTTTGTGCCAGTACCATACTGTCTTGATGATGACAGCTTTGTAATAGATCTTGAAGTCTGGAATTGTGATGCCACCAACTTTGGCTTTCTTTTTCAATATTCCTCTGGGTATTCAAGGTCTTTTCTGGTTCCATATAAATTTCAGGATTATTTGTTCCATTTCTTTGAAAAAATTGGATGGTATTTTGATAGGGATTGCATTAAATGTGTAGATAGCTTTAGGTAGCATAGACATTTTCACAATATTTATTCTTCCAATCCAGGAGCATGGAACATTTTTCCATTTCTTTGTGTCTTCCTCAATTTCTTTCATGAGTACTTTATAGTTCTCTGAGTATAGATTCTTTGCCTCTTTGGTTAGGTTTATTCCTAGGTATCTTATGGTTTTGGGTGTAATTGTAAATGGGATTGACTCCTTAATTTCTCTTTCTTCTGTCTTGTTGTTGGTGTAAAGAAATGCAACTGATTTCTGTGCATTGATTTT
>RCUC01155955.1:0-55408 GCA_003697995.1 Taxidea taxus jeffersonii | reverse complement strand
AAAAAATACATATCTGGGAAAAGACCCACAGAATTATATGAAAGGAAGAAAAAAAAAATACACAAAACCCCAGATACCTTCCGACTGTTTGAAAGAACAGCTCTCTTCAATTGATGAAGATAAAAGAGAAAAACAGCCCAGGCCGGGAAAATCCCCAGCCCGAATTAGCAAGACCAGCTCCTGTCAACATGGGCAGAGAGGAGAGGGCAGCAGGGAAAGAGTTTCCATTGTCAGCCGACTTGATTTTTAAACCAAAATAAAGCAGTGAGACTGGGATTTCTTTCTGGTTTTTACCCGAAAGCAGCTGCCCATCGTGCCCTGTGGTAGGCCTTCCTCACCCCCCAACCCCTGTGCAGCCTAGTCCTTGCCTGACTACCGCCCAGAAGAGGCCCCGGGGATCTGAAAGCCACCGGCAGGCTCTGGCGTGGATGTTTCAAAAGTCTGAAGTCTGAGTCTTTCAAAAGGCTCATCACCTACGCCTCTCAGCAGCATGCTGTCTGGAGGGAAGAGGAGCCTCTCCTGTGAAGGGTCTTCAGGAGCTCAAGACTGGCTTTGAATCTTAATGATTCAAGAAGGCCACCGGGTCAAAGCCCAGAATGGAGGAACAGTAAGAAACTGAAATGAGCACTGTACTCGGAGTCGCACCAACTGGGATTTGCTTTCTGACTTTACCAGAACGCCTGTGGCCTTGGCTAGCTCACCTGAGTTCAATGCCCCTCTAGCTCCATCTGTAAACAGAAGAGTGATAAAAGCCACCCCGCCCGCCTCTCGGGGCTGTTTCCAGAAGCAAATGATGGCATGGATTAGAATGCCCCCAGCAGACAGTAAAATGCGCTCTGAAGACAGGTGTTTCTTGTAGTGTTTAGTCTTACTGGGAGCACATTTGTAGCATTCTCAGTAAGCAATGCAACACTCACCTGGGCATTCTGGCTTTTGAAAAAGCCCTTGCTTTATTCCCAGTATGGCTGAAAGCCAGGTGCTTGCCTTGCTAGTCTTAGGATTGATAGGAAGCATGGCCCTTAAAGGATTTTGTATCCACTGGCTGGATTTCTGTCCTAAGGCATATATTGAGCAAAACAAAATTCCTTCCCTCCTGGAAGACAGACAGTAGATAAAAGTTAATATAGAATATGTCAGCTTGTGACAAGTGCTGTGGAGAAGCAGAAAATGGGGGCGGGGGGTTAGGGAATTCTGGGGGGTCAGTGGGTTGCTATTTCTACACGGTGGTCAGGAAGACCTTACTGAAAGGGGGGCATCTGAGCAGTGACTTGAAGGAAGGGAGGGAACATTCTGGCAAAGACCTGAGGATTAAGTGTTTGGTGTGTTAGAGGAACAGCAGGAGATGAAGGTGGCAGGTATCAGGCCCAGGTGGTGTAGCGCCCCGGAGGCCATGATAAAAACTTTGGCTTTTATCCTGAAAGGCTTGAGGGGCCTCAGGAATACCACCTTCCCACTTTCGCTCTGTGGTTCTCTCTACCCTCGCCACTATTTGTGTCCTTCATAGCCCTTATCAAACTTTGCCATTATTTTACTGGTTTATTTACTTAGTTTGTTGTCCCTGTTTCCCTCATTCCACTGTTAGCTCCATTTATGAATTTAATTCCACAGATGTTTATTGAGGACCTACATGCAATGTCCGTGTGCAGGAGACACAGTTGTGCTTTTTCTTTTTCCCTGAATCTGATGGTGAATCAGTTTGCTCCTGCTGCCCAGCAAACCACACACCAAAAAATCCAATGGCTTAAAACAACCATTTATTTGGCTCATGAGTCTGTGGGTCATCTGGAAGGTTCTTCTAGGAAAGCCTGGCCAAGGCTGGGCTCTGTCTGTGTTCTCAGACAGACAGGAGGCTGGCTGATAATTCGATGGCCTTGCCTGGGTCAGCTCTGCTCCACGTGGCCTCTCACCGCCCCCAACAGGCTTGTCTGCCTAGCAGTCGCCGGATTCCAAGAGTCAGCAGAGAGGTGTTCAAAATCTCCTGAGGCCTAGGCTCAGAACCGGCACATTCTTCTAGACAAAGAAAATCCCAAGGCCAGCCCAGACTCAAGAGGGTTGAGAAAAAGAGATTCAGGGACTCCTGGCCATTTCTGCAAACCCACCACAGGTGAGGAGCCATGGAAGGTTTTAGAGCAGAGGAGTGACGAGCTCTAACTTGGGTTTTAATGAGATCTTTCTGGAGGCCGTTGAGATTTTACAGTAGAGGAACACAGTGGAAGTAGGGAGACTAGTCAGGATTATGGCCTTGGGTTATTATTATTGTTGTAATAAACCAAGTAAAAGATGTTGGTGACGTAGACTGGCGAGGTAGCGATAAAGGTGGTAAGAAGTGAGTGATGTGAAAACAGATGACGGTGCCTCTCTTGTTGACGACTGCATGCCCAACACCTGGTAGGCTCCTGGTGAAAAGCTGTCAAGGGAATAAATGTATGAATGTATGAGTTCCCACAGAACTCTGCTCAGACTTGGGGCCCTTGTCATGACCTGCGTTATCCTAGATCCATCCTCACCCTTAGTATGGAAAGCTCTAGAAGGACACAAATGGTCATATTTATGTTTTAATTTAATTAATTTAATTTAACACTTATTACTACCTATTACAGAGCAGAAATCATACATAGGGCTAAGACAGAGTTCCTGCCTTCATAGAAAGAAGGGGAAGTAGTCAAATAATCAAATAACCAAGGTTCTTACCAGTGTTACTACGTTCAGATGTTCTTTGCTCTTCGAGCATGGAGTAAATACAAGTAAATACTTGTTGAATGAATGACTGCTTCGTTCTTGGTTCCAAATCAATATTTGGGTTTAATATTTAACAGAGATTAAAGAAGATAAAAATGAAAAACTGTCTCTCACACAGAAAGATGGTCTCTTTCAATAGTACTGATTGTGAATTATTTTTACATATTTAAGATTAAAGAATAGACACTTGTGTATCCACCATTAAGCTTAAGAAATAAATTATGAACAGAGCTGAAGACCCCTGTACCATACATCCCTTCCTAACCTCGTTCCCTCCCCACCCCAAGGATAACCATTTTTCAGATTATGGTCTTAATAGTCCCGCACATCTCTCTATGGTGGGACCATATCTATACATACACTTGAACCGATACATGGTGTTGCCATGCATGATTTTAGGCTTTTTACATTGTCAGTATTTTTACATTTAATTTTTTATTTTTTCTCTGTATCTGAAAGGTCGTAGCAAGGCTTGGGATACCGGCCTCGTTCTGAAGTTATTCGGGAGATCTCCACAAAACCACCAAAGAATAGTTGTGCTATAACCAGTATCTGCTCGGTGGACATCAGCCCAAAGCCTTGGGATAATGCTAAGGTAGCATTTACGAGACACTTAAATACCTTATGCTGACAAGGAACACCTATCACGACAGTTGTTGGCTCCTACTTGGCCCTGGTACAATTTAGAAAACAGTGCCCCCTCTTGGTAGGTAATCCCAGGCCAAAGGGCTCGGACTAGTGAGCCCCTATTTGACTTCTAAGATTGGGGCTCTTGAACAGTGAACAGTTTGTACAACTGTGCCCAGCATCCTTGCTATAGATCACTTACTATGTGCTGGACACATACATTGATTCATTCAATTCTCACAATGGTCCTAGGAGGTAATATTTTCCCCCATTTTACAGATGTGAAATCCTGAGGCACAGAGAAGTTAAAGAACTTTTTCAAGGTCGCACATGGCAGCTGACTTCCAGGAGGGAGTCAAGAGGCAACGTTTTGCTCCTAGCTCTGCACCCAATCACTCTGGGACCTCAGGAAGATCCCTTTCCCTCTCCCCAGGTATCAACTTGGTGGAAGGGAATGCAAGAGAGGAAGACATGCCAGAGTCTACTTTGTGAATCTGAGTCTGGCAAAGGGAGAGGCCCCAACACATTAGCTCACGACTGTCTTTTCTTGGGTTGAGAGCAGCAGACCTGTGGCCGGCTTGACCTACAAGCCCAACACTCCACTTATTAGCTGGTGACCTTGAGGCTAAGTTACTTAATCTGTCTGTGCCTCGATTTCCACATCTATAAGATGGGAGAATATACCATTACCAATCTCATAGGGTTGTTACAAGGATGGAATAAATTCACATTTGTAAAGTTCTTAGGATACGGCCACAAGAGGCATTTTTGTTAAATTAAACAAACAAGCAAATAAACTTGTATTGCTCTAAGGAAATACAGCAAGCAGAGAGCCTTGGAGCAAGCTGCTTTCATGAGTAGATCGAAATGATTTATAATCAAGGCTGACACACTTGCATAACAAGGACACCCCCCCCCATCAGAATAGACCCAGGCCACCTCTGTGTTGAGCAAATACCCTTTGAGGGGCTGGATCATGGTAGGTGGAAGAGGGGGTGGTCCTGAAGGAGGGGAAAGGAGAAGGGGGAACTCAAAGAATTCAGGGCAGCCTCTGTTTGCCAATCTGTATTTCAGTGTTTTAATAACTGGTGTCATAATACTGGTGCCTATTAGATCAGCCTGGTTTCAGAGGAGAAGGATGTGTTGCAGGGAAATAGGCTCCTTAAGATAACTGAAATAGATGGTGTTGATTGCCACAAACTTGCCATCTTCCCACCAGTTCATTTCTCCCATTCCGTAGCGCTCCCAGGGCCAGGACAGAAGTATATGGTTGATCCGAACAAGGATTTGAACTACGTGGGTCCCTTATACGCAGATTTGGGAGGGATATGGTATAGCGCTGTAAATATATTCTCTCTTCCTTACAATCTTTTTAACAGCATTTTCTTTTCTTTAGCTTACTTTTTTTTTAAGAATACAGGGTATAATATATGCCACGTACAAAATGGGTATTAAGAGACTGTTCATCGGTAAGGCTACTGGTCAACCATAGGCTATTAGTAGTTAAGTTTTGAGGGAGTCAGAAGTTATATGTGGATTTTCAACTGGGCAGGGAGTTGCACCCCTAGGCCCAACGTTATTCAAGGGTCAACTCAACTCAACTCAGTCCAGTGCTTGCTGAAACTCAGCTCATTTCTAAGACTTTGGGATTGAACTGACCTGTGTCTTACAAGAGCAAGGATGCTGTGACCAAGGCATGAAGGAAACGGGCTGAACCAACAGCAGAACCAAGGAGGTTTCTGGGAGCTGTCAGCACGGCCACACACAGAGGCTCCCAGGAGATCTCTAAGGAAGCTCTGAGGTCCAGATGGACCGAGAAAATGTTGCTGTTGCTTGTTCTTTAACTCAGTGTTCTCACCTGAGCCATGTTGGCGCCCTCCCCAGAGGGCATCTGGCTAGGTCTGGAAACATTTTGAGTTAAGTGAAAACATTTTTGAGAGCAGAAACCTCCTGAGTGTCCATGGTGTGCTTCCAGCCCCAGTGGGGGCTGCCTATAGAGCTAGGTACTTTTCCTTCAGGAGAGTCATTTCAGAAGTCAAGCTTCCCTCCCTGGAAGGAGGTGCAAAATCTCCCAAGGCCATAAAGAAGGAAGGAAATACTCGCTTGGGACCTACCCTCAGCTAATCCGATCTAACTGGTCTGGGCTAGGGTATTTTTAAGAGGCTTCCCAAGGTGGTTCTAACAGGCAGCCTTTTGAGTAGGGGAAATCTCGAAGCACAATTTCTCCAGGAGGGCGCAGTTTGTGGCCTCCCGGTCCACGTAGGCTTCCTGGCCCAGGAGAGAGAGATGCCACCCACCGACCCCGCTCTCCCGCCTCTCTGTTCACTCTTTCAACTGCCCACACAGACAATAAGATTCCAGCGCCCTGAAGTTAACTGGCTCCAAATCTGTTCTCATTCTCTGCTTTGAGCTGGTACTTGACCCGTTTAAGTTCCCCCAGAGTCTAGGCCACCAAAGCATGCCACACAAGACTGCCCCTGAGGGGGACTAAGGGTCAGGAAGTGTTGGCGGCCCTCCCCTGTCCTGCCAGGTGCTTGGTGTCCCCAGCCCTTGGGCCACCAGGGGCATTTCAGTCCCTGTGCCTCTTCCACTGAGAGGCAGTTGGCTTGGGAACTCAACTTCAACCCAAGGCATTCATTCCCTAAGAGCCCACACTCTAGTTAGGAAAGACCAGACTTTCCCCAAGGGCCCCACACTGAGGTGGTTGGTGGCTGGGGGAGGGGTGGGCGGCCTTTCCTATCAGCTGTTGCCCACACCCCTCAGGCTGCCCCCCTCAGGTCCCAATTCCCAGCTCCCAGTCGGGAACATGAGTTCATGAATAGTAAACCCACTCCGCCTGCCCCCAGTTCCAGCTGAGTGCCATTTTGAGGGCCAGCTGGTGGATGTGCCACCTCTGAAATCTGAAGGGTCAACCGCTGCTTTTATTTATTTAACTTAAATAATAAAAATCCCCTAGATGTCTTAATTTTTTTTTTCACTATACAGTACCTCTTCACTGCTTACAAGAGGGCTAAAGGGGATTTTTCTTGAAGTTTCCCAAACATGTAGGGAGAACATTTACCTGAGGGCAGAGCTCTCCAGCAAAGGGCCCAGAGGGCGTGGCCAGGTGATGGCAGGGAAATTCCCTGAGGGCATGGCCTGTAGTCCAAAACTCTCTGGCTTCAAGCCCAGATGAGAGCTTGTAGAAGCTTCTTAGAAGGGCATAGCAGCCCTGCTCCCAGCGGGCCCCCAAGGGTTAAAGCAGGGTTTCTCAACTGGCGGCACGCTGACATTTTAGGTAGATGACTCCTTGTTCTGAGGGCTGTCCTGTGTATTGTAGGATGTTGAGGAACATCTCTGGTCTCTACCCACTAGATGCCAGTCACCCCCTCCCCACGTAGTGAAACTCAAAAATGTTTCCAGACCTAGCCAGATGCTCTCTGGGGAGGGCGCCAGCATGGCCCAGGTGAGAACAGTGAGTTAAAGAACAAGCACCCAACAGCAACATTTTCTCAGCCCATCTGGACCTCATAGTTCCTCACAGATCTCCTCAGAGCCGCTGTGTGTGGCCGTGCTGACAGCTCCCAGAGTGGGCATCAGCATGGCTGCCTCTGGCACATGCCCCTCTTCCTTCTCTCAGAGCAAGGCCTCTCAGAGATCAAAAAAGGCCACTCTGTTATTTAGTTTTCCATGGGATTAACAACCAAGATCTATGAAAATGAGATAACATAATAATACAATAATACAATAAAGGTAATATTGCATATAATACAATATATTATATATGAGAATACAATAATAATACAATTATTGGGGCACCTGGATGGCTCAGTGGGTTAAGCCTCTACCTTTGGCTCAGGTCATGATCTCAGGGTCCTAGGATCGAGCCCCGCATCAGGCTCTCTGCTCAGCAGGGAGCCTGCTTCCTCCTCTCTCTCTGCCTGCCTCTCTGCCTACTTGTGATCTCTGTCTGTCAAAAATAAATAAACTCTTTAAAAATAATAATAATAATAATGCAATTATTAATATAATAATACAATTATTAATTCATAACTTACTGGAGGTGGTGCTGTCAGGCATAAGATGCGTTGGGAATGTGAGGCCTGTATCAAATCCTCTTTGGGGCACCTCTCCCCTACCCTCTCACCCACCCAACCATGAGAGGGTATGGAGGGAGCTGTGGCCAGAGCAGGTCAGAAAAAGGGAAATGGCTTATCAGTTTTAGGTTTGAATATGAAATCGAATGTTCTGGCTCTGCCACTTAGTGACGTGATCTTGGGCAGAGCACTTAAAACTCTGTGCCTCAGTTTATGCAACAGGGATGACAGTGCCCACCTCACGGCGTGGGACGTTCTTAAAGTGCTCAGTACTTGGGCCTCATAAGCATCCAGGGCTCATAGCCGTTACTGCGGTCATATTCATATCAGGGCTGAAGCCAGTCCTGTGTCTCAACCAAAAGAAACACCGAGAGGAGGGAATGGCATCATGTACAAGCGTTCTGAAAATCCTCTTTACACCCTTTTTCCCCAAGTCCCCTTCCTCGTGGTTACTGTGCCAGTCTAGCCTTTCTCTGTTCCTGCTTCCTGGGCCTCACAGCCCTGTCTGTAACCTTCACTCCTCTCCTGCTGGACAACCCTCGTCTCTGCCTCCCGACCAGGTGTTCCCGGCTCCTCAGCTAGACATCTCCCGGCCAGGTTAGAATTGCTTACCTTCCACTTCCATGGGCTGCCTCTCCACCCTCTCCAGCAAAGGTTCAGTAACCACGGGCCCGGGACTAAGAGGCTTCCTCCAAGGGCAACATGTTAGCTATTCACCTGCCGGTGGACATTTGAGTTGTCTTCAGGTTTTGAAGATTATAAATAAAGTGGCTATGCATATTCGTGTAGAAGTCTTTTGGGGGTCATTCGCTTTCGTTTCTCTTGGGCAAATACCCAGAAGGAAATATCTGCAAGCTTGCTAAAGTTATTTATTAGTTTTACCCTGTCCACGAGTGCAGACGGTTTTACTCTTTCCCTTGCAACACCCCTGACTTTTCTCCTTGATTTTTTGCATTTCTCTCTTGTGCAGTGCAATGTGGAATAAAGGGGTTGAGAGTAAACATCCTCACCTTTTTTTTAAGATTTATATTTATTTATTTATTATTTATCTGACAGAGAGAGACAAAGTGAGACAGGGAACGCAAGCAGAGGGAGTGGGAGAGGGAGAACAGGCTTCCTGTGGTGCAAGGAGACCAACGCAGGCCTCGATCCTGGGACCCTGGGACCATGACCTGAGCCGAAGGCAGATGCCCCACAACTGAGCCACCCAGGTGCCCCACATCCTCGCCTTCTGATCTTAAGAGAAAGCACTCATTCTTCTATCATTAAGTCTAATGTGTGCTACAGATTTATTTTTATAGGTTCTGATTTATCAGGTTGAGGAAATTCCCTTCTATTTCTAAATTGCTGATAGCCTTCATCTTGAATGTGTGTTCAACTTTATCAAATGCCTTTTCTAAATCTATTGATACAGTTTCATGGTTTCCCTGCTTTATTCCATTAGTGGTATAATTACATCGATTAATTCTCTCTCTCTCTCTCTCTCATTTTGCTTTTATTTATTTATGTAAGAGAGAGAGAGAGAGATTGTGTGTGCATGTGAGTGAGTGATGGGAGGGGCAGAGGAGGAGGGAGAGAAATCTTCAAGCAGACTCCCCACTGAGCTCTGAGCCCCAAGCGGGGCTCCAGCTTAAGACCCTGAGATGGTGACCTGAGCTGAAGTCAAGAATTGGATGCTTAACTGACTGCGCCACCCAGGCATCCCTACTTTTTTAAAATGATTTTATTTATTTATTTGAGAGAGAGAGTGAGAAAGCACAAGTGAGGAGGAGGGAGAGAAGGAAAAGCAGACTTCTCACTGAGCAGGTAGCCCCACACGGGGCTTGATCCCAGGACCCCAAGATCAAGTCCTGAGCTGAAGGCAGACGCTTAACCAACTGAGCCACACAGGTGCCCTGACCTACTTTCCTTTAAAAGAAACACACACACACACACACACACACACATATGCTATATTATGTTACAAATTTGGGGCATAGAGAATTTTACCTGATTGATATACTACATTCTACACTGGCTTTTTAGTGAGGTTCTAGGGATTGTTGAACATGGTGTAAGCACTTTATGGTAGTTGGGATAAGATTTTGGAATAATTTGGGATGATATTTTAATCACAAATCTGTAGGGAGATGAATTGAACTCTACTTCCAGGTTTAATTATAACTACTGTTATGCTCTTGCTGAAATTAGTTAAACCTGAGTTTGATGACTTACTTTTTTTGTTAAAATAATGTCTTTCACTTTCCTGATAGTATTCTTTTAAACACAAACATTGAAATTATAAATTATAATGAAGTCCAAGTTATGTATGTTTTTTCCTTTGGTTCTTCGTGCTTTTGGTGTCATATCTAAGAAACTATGGCTAAACCCAAAGTCACAAAGATTTACACTACATTTTCTTCTTAGAGTTTTTTAGTCTTAAATCTTATATTTAGGTTTTTGATCCATTTTTAAAAGATTTTATTTATTTATTCATGAGAGAGAGAGAGGCAGAGGCAGAAGGAGAAACAGGCTCCCAGCTGAGCAAGGAGCCCGATGTGGGACTTGATCCCAAGATCCTGGGATCATGACCTGAGCCAAAGGCAGATGCTTAACTGATTGAGTCACCCAGATGCCCTGTTTTTTATCCATTTTGAGTTAATTTTGGTATGGTATGTGCTAGGGATCCAAACATTCTTTTGTATGTGAATATTGTTCTAGCACCATTTTTTTAAAAGACTATTCTTTCTTCTTTGAGTGGTTTTGGCACCTTTGTCAAAAATCAGTTAAATATATGGGTTTGTTATTGGACTCTAAAATCTCTTCTATTGATTTATATGTCTGTCTTTATCCCAGTACCACCCTGTCTTGTATTAAGTTTTGAAATTGAGAAATGTGAATCTCCAATTTTATTCTTTTTTTTTTTTTCAAGACTTTTAAGGCTATTCTGGAATCCATGTAATACCATATAAATTTTAGGACCAGCTTGTCAATTTCTGCAAAAAGCGAAGCTAGAATATGATATGGGTTGCATCTGATCTGCAGATCAGTTTGGAAACTATTGCCCTCTTAACAATATGAAGTCTTGGGGCGCCTGGGTGGTTCAGTCAATTAGGTGGCTGCCTTCAGCTCAGGTCATGATCTCCAGGTCCTGGGATTGAGCCCCACGTGGGGCTCCCAGCTCAGTGGGGAGTCTGCTTCTCTCTCTTCCTCTTCCTCTTCCCCTGCTCATGCTTTCTCTCTCAAGTGAATAAATAAATCTTTAAAAAAACATATTAAGTCTTCCAATCCATATACTATACCACATAGAAGACAAGAAAGTCTTCTTTTGGGACGCCTGGGTGTCTCAGTTGGTTAAGCCGCTGCCTTCTGCTCGGGTCATGATCCCAGCGTCCTGGGATCGAGTCCCACATAGGCCTCTTTGCTTGGCAGGGAGCCTGCTTCTCCCTCTGCCTCTGCCTGCTACTCTGTCTGCCTGTGCTCGCTCTTTCTATCTCTCCGACAAATAAATAAATAAAATCTTAAAAAAAAAAAAGCTTTCTTTCAGTGATGTTTTGTAGTTTTTAATGTATATAAGATTTACACTTTTTGGTGATCTTTAGTACTAAGTATTTTATTCTTTTTGATGTTGCTATAAATAGAATTGTTTTCTCCATTTCATTTTTGGACCACTCATTGCTAGTGTATAGCAATATAATTGAGATTTGTGTATTGATCTCATATTCTGCAACTTTGTTGAACTTCTTTATTTGCTCTAACAATTGTGTGTGTATGTGCGTATTCCTTATTCCTTAGGATTTTCTCTATAAGAGGGCATGTCATCTGTAGATAGAGATACTTTTACTTTTTTCATTCCAATCTGGAAAGAGAATTATTTCTTTTTCTTGCTTAATTTTCCTGGCAAAAAATTCCAGTACAATGTTGAGTAGAAGCACTGAGAGAGTATATCCTTTTTTTGTTCCTGATCTTAGTGGGAAAACTTTCAGTGAGACTTTCACTATTAAGCATAGTGTTCGCTATGGGTTTTTCATGGACATTTTTTATTATGTTGGGGAAGTTCTCTTTTACCTTAGGTTTGTTGAAGTTGTAATGAAGATTTGTCAAAGACTTCCCCATCTACTGAGATGATTATGTGGGCTTTGTCCTTTATTTTATGAATATGGTGTATTTTGTTGATTACTTTTTACATGTTTTTTAAAAGTGATTTTATTTATTTATTTGACAGAGAGAGAGAAAACACAAGCAAGGGGAGGGGTAGGCAAAGGGAGAGGGAGAAACAGGCAGCCTGTAGAGCAGGGAGCCTGATGCAGGGCTTGATCCCAGGACCCCGGGATCATGACCTGAGCCGAAGGCAGACGCTTAACAACTGAGCCACCCAAGTGCCCCTACTTTTTATATGTTGAGCCAATTTTGCATTTCTGAGATAAATTCCACCTGGTCATACTGTACAATCTTTTTGATATGTTGTCACATTCAAATTTGCTATTATTTTGTTGAGGATTTTTGCACCTATATTCCTATGGGATTGTGGTCTGTAGTATTCTTTTCTTAGGATTTATTTCTCTATCTTAGGTATCAGGATAATACTAGCCTCACAGAATGAGTTGAGGAGTATTATCTCCTCTTCTAATTTTCTCCTTTTTCCAATTTTGGTTAATTATTCTTCAAACATTCGGTAGAATTCACCAATGAAGCCATTTGGTCCTAGGCTTTTCTTTGTGGCAAGTGCTTGACTACTAATTCAGTTCCTTTATTTGTTTTCAGTCTGTTTAGATTTTTTAATTTCTTCTTGACTAAGTTTTGGTAGTTTGTATCTTTCCAGGAATTTTTCCATTTTATTTAGTTTATCCAATTTGTTTGCATACAATTGTGCATTGTATTCTCTTATAATCCTAATTCTTTTTATTTCTGTAAGAGCAAAAGTATATCCCTTTTTCATTCCTGATTTTAGTAATTTGAGTCTTCTATTTCTCTTTTTTTTCCTCAGTCAAGCTAAAGGTTTTTCAGCTATGTTGATCTTTTCAAAGGACCTGTTTTTCAGTTTCATTAAATATTTCTATTTTTTTTTTCTATTCTCTATTTCATTTACATCAGCTTTAATTATTTCTATTCCCTTCCTTCTGCTTCCTTCAGGTAAGTTTGCCCTTCTTTTTCTAGTTTTTAAGGTTGAGGTTTAGGTTACTGATTTGAGATCTTTCTTCTTTTCTAATACAGGCATGTACAGCAATAAATTTCCCTCTAAGTATGGCTTTAGCTGCATCTTATAAGTTTTGGGTTGTTATGTTTTGTTTTCATTCATCTGGAAGTATATTCTAATTTCCCTTGTGACCTCTTCCTTGATACATTGGTAATTCAGGAGTATTATTTAGTATCCACATGTTTGTGAATTTCCCAATTTTTTTCTTTGTTACTGATTTCTAATTTCATTCTATTGTGGTTGGAGAACATACATTTTTTTAAAGATAATTTATTTATTTATTTATTTGACAGACGGAGATCACAAGGAGGCAGAGAGGCAGGCAGAGAGAGAAGAAGGGAAGCAGGCTCCCTAATGAGCAGAGAGCCCGATGCAGGGCTTGATCCCAGGACCCTGAGATCATGACCTGAGCCGAAGGCAGAGGCTTTAACCCACTGAGCCACCCAGGCACCCCTGGAGAGCATACTTTGCATGATTTCTATCTTTATAACTTTACTGAGTCTTGTTTTATAGCTCAACAAATAGTTTATTTTGGGGGCATCTGGGCAACTCAGTTGGTTAAACATCCAACTCTTGATTTCTGCTCAGATCATGATCTCAGAGTCATGAGATCAAGCCCTGCTCCGCGGGGAGTCTGCTTCAGATTCTCTCTTTCCCTCTCTCTTTGCCCCTCCCCATTCTCTCTCTCTCTAAAATAAATAAATAAATCTTAAAAAAAAAAAAAAAAAAAGCCCAACAACCCAAATGGTCTATTCTGGCAATATCCTATGGTACACTAGAAAAGAATGTGTATTCTGCAAAATTTTGTTAGGTGGAATATTCTATTGATATTTAGTTGGCCTAGAGTGTTGTTTGAGTTTTCTATTTTTTTTTCTTAATGTTATGTCAAGTTGTTCTGTCTATTAATTAAAGTAGATTACTGGAGTCTTCAATTTTTATTTTTGAATTGCCTATTTCTCCTTTCGATTTTGTCAGTTTTTGCTTCCTGTATTATATTTTATGTATTTTTTTAAAGTAGTCTGCACACCCACCGTGGAACCCAACATGGGGCTTGAACTCATGACCCTGAGATCAAGACCCAAGCTGAGATCAAGAGTCAGACACTTGGGACGCCTGGGTGGCTCAGTTGGTTAAGTGGCTGCCTTCGGCTCAGGTCATGATCCCAGCGTCCTGGGATTGAGTCCCACATCGGGCTCCTTGCTCGGCAGGGAGCCTGCTTCTCCCTCTGCCTCTGCCTGCCACTCTGTCTGCCTGTGCTCACTCCCGCTCTCTCTCTCTCTCTCTATGACAAAAATAAATAAATAAAATCTTAAAAAAAAAAAAAAGAGTCAGACACTCAACCCACTGACTGAGCCACCCAGACACCCCTGCTTCCTGTATTTTAAGGACTTTATTGTTAGATGCATATATGTTTATAATTATGTCTTCTTGAGGTGTGGCTCTTTTATTACCATAAAATGTCCCTTGCCACAGGAATGATAGTTATCTTCAAGTCTATTTTGTGTGATATTAGTGTAGCCCTCCATCTTTCTTTTGGCAATTGTTCCTATAGTGTTTTCTGATTCCCCTTTTTTTTTCCAGGTGGAATTCTGTTTATTTATTTATTTTTATTAACATATAATGTATTATTAGCCCCAGGGGTATAGGTCTGTGAATCATCAGGCTCACACACTTCACAGCACTCACCATAGCACATACCCTCCCCAATGTCCATAACCCCACCACCCTCTCCCTATTCCCTTCCCTCAGCAACCCTCAGTTTGCTTTATGAGATTAAGAATCTCTTATGGTTTGTCTCCCTCCCGATCCCATCTTGTTTCATTTTTTCCTTCCCTACCCTCCAAGCCCCCCACATTGCTTCTCAAATTCAACATATCAGGGAGATCATATGATCATTGTCTTTCTCTGATTGACTTATTTCATTCAGCATAATACCCTCTAGTTCCATCCAAGTTGTTGCAAATGGCAAGATTTCATTTCTTTTGATGGCTGCATAGTATTCCATTATATATATATATCCCACATCTTCTTTATTCTTCATCTTCTTTATCTTCTTTATGTCATCTGTTGATGGACATCTAGGTTCTTTCCATAGTTTGGTTATTGTGGACATTGCTGCTATAAATATTTGGGTACACATGCCCCTTTGGATCACTACATTTGTATCTTTAGGGTAATGTTTTCTGATTCTATTATATTCACCTTATTTTTGTCTCTGAATCTAGTGTGTTTCTTATAGATAGCATGTGGTTGATTACATATGTTTCAAATCCATTTTGCCAATTGCTGCCTTCTGATTGGAGAGTCTAATGCATTCAAATTTCATGTAATTGCCAGTAAAATAGGATTTATGTCTGCCATTTTGCTACATGTTTTCTATTTGCCTTATGTCTTTTTTTGTGCCTCTATCTTCATTACTTCCTGCTTTTGTGTTAAGTAGATTTTTTCTAGTATACAATTTTTTTTAAGATTTTTATTTATTTATTTGACAGACAGAGATCACAAGTAGGCAGAGAGGCAGAGGAGGAAGCAGGCTCCCTGCAGAGCAGAGAGCCTGACGCGGGGCTCGATCCCAAGATCCTGGGATCATGACCTGAGCTGAAGGCAGAGGCTTTAACCCACTGAGCCACCCAGGTGCCCCTCTAGTATACAATTTTAATTTATTTATTTTCTTTTTACAATACCTTTTGAGTTATTTTTTTAGTGGCTTCCCTGGGGATTACAATTAACATCTTACAGCAATCTAGTTGGGGTTAATACAAGCTTAATTGCAATAATATACAAGCAAAAATTCTCCTATAAACTCCTTTCCTCCCTACTTTGTGCTAATATTGTCATACAAATTACTACCTTATACATTCTATGCCTATCAACACAGATTTATAATTATTGTTTTATGCAGTTATCCTTTAAATAAGATTGGAAGAAAAAGTGTTATAAACAAAATACACATTTATATTGTATTTTAATTGCTATAGTTATTGCCTGTGCTCTTTATTTCTTCATACAGATTCAAGTTGCTGTCTAGCATTCTTTCATTTCAACCGGAAGGAACTACCTTTAGTATTTCTTGTGGGGTAGGTCTGCTAGCCATAAATTTTCTCAATTTTTGTTTATCTGGGAATGTATAACATTCCGCTTTATTTTTTGTTTAAGATTTTATTTATTTAGGGGTGCCTGGGTGGCTCAGTGGGTTGAGGCCTCTGCCTTCGGCTCAGGTCATGATCCTGGGGTCCTGGGATAGAGCTCCGCATCAGGCTCTCTGCTCAGTGGGGAGCCTGCTTCCTCCTCTCTCTCTGCCTGCCTCTCTGCCTACTTGTGATCTCTGTCTGTCAAATGAATAAATGGGATCTTAAAAAAAAAAAGATTTTATTTATTTATTTGACAGATAGAGATCACAAGTAGGCAGAGAAGCAGCCAGAGAGAGAGGAAGCAGGCTCCCCGCTGAGCAGAAAGCCCGATGCGCGATGCGGGTCTCCATCCCAGGACCCTGAGACCATGACCTGAGCTGAAGGCAGAGGCTTTAACCCACTGAGCCACCCAGGTGCCCCTCCGCTTTATTTTTAAACAGCTTTTTAAGAAAAAAAAGGCATTGTCACTTGTAGGTATGTAGTATGTAATAGTTGGGATTCTCCAGAGAAATGGAACCACTAGATGTGTGAGTGTGTGTGTGTGTGTGTGTGTGTGTGTGTGTTGGGAGAGGGAGAAAGAGGGGGAAATTTATTCTAAGGAATTGGCTAAACAAGTTCCAAGATCTGCAGTTAGCAAGCTGGAGCCCCAGGAGAGCTGATGTGTAGGTCCAATCCAAGTTGGAAGGGCCTGAGAAACAGGAGAGCCAATAGTGTCATTCTAGCCCAAAGGCCAGTAGGCTTGAGACCCAGGAAGAACTGATATTTCAATTTGAGTCTGAAGGCAGGAAAAAGCAATGTCCTAGCTTGCAGGCAGGAGGAATTCCCTCATGTCTGGGAGAGTGTTGGCCTTTTTGTTTTATTCAGGCCTCCAACTGATTAGATGAAGCCCACCACATTAAGGAGGTATTAGGACTTTTTAAAATTAAGATTTGTTAACTGAAACTCGTGGTATGGAATGGTGAGCTCAGGCTCAACAAAGGCCACAAGAGAAATTGAGATGGAAAAGTTTATTATTCACAGGTCCTGGAAGAAATACACAATACAATTCAAGGAGTCACATGGGGAGTTCAAGGTAGGGCATAAGCAGAGAGAGTGATAGGGCCTGAGACACAGGCCTTTGTTAGAGTCTGTGGGTTAAGTGCTTCGGGGTTCCCAGGAGGAACCCCTACTGGTTAATTTAAACCAAGAAGGGGAGGGTTTTGGTAAGATCCTTGGGGGTCTTAGCTAAGAGGTACAGAAAGGGAGGACCCTGGGAGGTAAGGGTGACTGTTGATCACAGCACTGTTGGAGGAGTCACATCAGGATCTTACATTTGCTTGTGACTCTGTGGGCTGTCATCTAGGGCATGTGCTTGCATGAGGGGCTAGTGTTGGCTTTACACCCCTACAGGCCACTTAACCAAACGAAGCGAATGCCAGGGCAGCAATACCACGAAGTAATTTAACTAAACTCTCGACAGGAGGGCAACCTGCTTTTAGTAAGTTTATCAATTTAAATGTTAAACTCATCCAAAAACACAAAAACACGCAGAATAATGTTTGACCAGATATCTGGGCCCCTTATGACCCATAATCAGTTGATACACAAAATTAACCATCAGAGCAACATGAAATAGAATAGTAAATCATGGAATGAAAAGACTAGACAAAGAGGACAGCCTGCTGAGATCAAACAGCTTGTCTGGCTGGGAGAACCACTGAGTAGCCCCTTCTTCCCTAATCCCGATTTTCTTTTTAAAGATTTTTTTCTTTAAATTTATTTGACAGACAGAGACTGCAAGTAGGCAGAGAGGCAGGCAAAGAGAGAGGAGGAAGTAGGCTCTATCCCAGGGTCCTGGGATCATGACCTGAGCCAAAGGCAGAGGCTTTAACCCACTGAGCCACCTAGGCAACCTTTCCCTAATTCCTATTGAAATGACTGCAAAGAAGGGCAGTAAGGAGTTGACTCTGAACATAACTGATCATGGAAGGAGAGGACATTGGAGACTAGAGGCTTGATGGATTTCTAGAAGACTAATAAAAAGGTTGGAAATGTGCATTGTTTAGCAGATAAGCAAAAATCCAACTTAGCACATGAAAGGAGACTGACCAGAAACAATGGTACAAGAGAGCACTGGGCTGCCGTGACCAAGGATGTTACAAAAGAATATTTAATATTTAATTTTAAAAAATTAATGACATACAAAGATGTTCAACATATTAAAATAAAAGGTGGGCTGAAAAATATTATCTTAACATATTCCTATTTGTCTTTAAAAAAGACATCAATGTGTTTAGTCAGGAGACTCTACACTATCTGTTAACGATGACTATCTCACTATTTCCTCTACTAAACATGTATCCCATGAAGATAATAAAAGTGACTTTCAACTGGTACATACCTACAAGAGACTAAATTTTAGAACATTGCCATAGATTTCTAAGACTGCGGCTGTTGTGGGAGAAATGGCAATATTCAGACTGAGCAATCGCATGGCTCAGTAAAATGGAGGAACTCACACAAGTTCGGCCACCCTCCCCTTTGTGAGCCTCAGATATGAACACGTCAAGTGTCCCAATTCACGTCACACAAAACTTAGTGGTCACTCTGGCTCCTCAGCAACCAGAGGGCGATTTGTCTGGACTTCTAGAGTCTCCATGTTTGGACATCTTCCAACTTTCCCTTCATCTAGTCTCTCCCACAGCGGAGGTAATCATCCTCAGAAACCTAGGTGACAAGGCTCATGACCAAACCCCTATAATTTCATACTAAATACCACATAAGGAAGAAAAGACTTGTTTTCTCTGTAGGCCGTTCTTTTATTTATTTATTTGTTTGTTTGTTTGTTTATTTATTTATAAAAGATTTTATTTATTTATTTGACAGAGAGAGAGATCACAAGTAAGCAGAGAGGCAGGCAGAGAGAGAGGGGGAAGCAGGCTCCCCGCCGAGCAGAGAGCCCATCGCGGGGCTCTATCCTGGGACCCTGACACCATGACCCGAGCCGAAGGCAGCGGCCCAACCCACTGAGCCACCCAGGTGCCCCTAGGCCATTCTTTCAAATGGAGAGAAATTCCCATGGGAAATCTGTTGTGAGTATATTGTAAAGAGAATCTGAATTAACTGTGGAACTAATCTAGGAGACACTTGATTTATATTTCTTCTCTGGAAGTAGGTGCGGTAGTATAACTAACAGCCCCTGTGTGCCCATTATCACCCCCAACATATGTCTAAGAAGATACAAAATTCTTATTCCTCTTTCTTTCTACTGGTCAGGGTAGCTTTCTTGGATCCATGAAGACATATGGTAGGGTTAGGGTTAGGAGCTGAGAAAACAGATGGACCTGTGGGTTTTCCAATTTTGTTATTGTCTAAAGATTTCTATGATTTTTTTTTTCTGGAGAGAGAGAGAGAGAGAGAGAAAGAGTGTGAGCAGGAGTGAGAGGAGCAGAGGGGGAGGGAGGGAATCTTAAGCAGACTCCACACCGAGTGCAGAGCACAACGCAGCTCTGAGATCATGACCTGAGCCGAAATCAAGAGTTGGACACTTATCCCACTGGGCCACCCAGGTGCCCCAAGATTACTTTTATTTTATTTAAGATTTCATTTATTTAGTTGAGAGAGAGAGGGAGGGACAGAGGAGAGGGAGAAGCAGGCTCCCCGCTGAGCTTAACCAACTGAACCCCCCTGGTACCCTCCAAGATTACTTTTAAAACTGCATCAGAGCTCTGGTTCAGGATGGATTAGCCCACATGCCTGACAGGAAAATCCCACTGAAACAACTTGCAAATGACTTACTAGTGTGAGCAAGAGATATAGCAAAAAGGACTCTGTAGAAGGTGACAGACCAAGAAATACAGATTTCAGTAAAATGTCTAAAATGATGAAGACTACTAATAGGCCCAAAATTTAAAAACAAGTAAAAAACAGGAGGTGGGGGCAGAGGGGGTGCTCAGTTGGTTGGGCGAATGCCTTCAGCTCTGGTCATGATCCCAGGGTCCTGGGATCGAGTCCCGAGTCGGGCTCCCTGCTCAGTGGAGAGCCTGCTTCTCCGTCTCCCTCTGCCTGCCACTCCCCCTGCTTGTGTTCTCTCTGTGTCCAATGAACGGATAAAATCTTAAAAAAAAAAAAAATCAGGAGATGGGGAAAATGAGGTGAAATATAATTAAATTCCTCAATATTCAGAGTGAGGTGGGGGGGTCTTTAAATAATATCTAAAAGGGATACGTTGGGAAAGAGAACTACAAACATATTTTAGAATTCTGGATATAACCACCAGAAGCACAAACCCCAAATACGATTTTAAACACTGACTTCTAGAGAGTAGGTCTAGGAGTGTAGTCCTGGAGACTCAGAAAACTTTCACATTTTATCTTTTTTCATAATTGTTTGAAATGTTATTACCACATCCATAAGTCATTTTTACAGTAGTTAAAACCAAGAGCAACAGCAACAAAACTCCACTCTGGTAATCTTGTGGACAAAGTGTCTCCTTTTACCTCCATCCAACAGACCAACCGATCCTGTGGCTTCTCCCGCCTCGTTCCTGGTTGGAAGGCCCACCAGGGAGGCAGACAGCAACTGGGTTTACAAGGTGCCCTACAGTTTCATTTGTTAAAAATCTTAGATTTAACTTTTTACTTATTTAAGCAGAAAAGAGAACGGTGGCTGACAGGGAGTGGGAGGAGGGGAAAGGGGAGCATGTTGTTCAGTGGGTATAAAGTTAACGGTTGTACAAGATGAATAAGTTCTAGAGATAGGCTGTACCACGTAGTGCCTATAATTAACGAAATGGTGTTGTGCACTTAAAAACCTGTTGAGGGGCACCTGGCTGGCTCAGTCAGTGGAGCGTGTGACTCTTGATCTCAGGGGTTGTGGGTTCAAGCCCCACACTGGGTGCAGAGGTTACTTAAAAATAAAACCTTAAAAAAAGAAAATCTGTCGAGAGGCTATAACTCCTGTTAACTGTTCAACACACACATACACACACACAGCAAAGGGCATGAGGAATTCTTTGGAGGTGCCACATAGGTTTATTACCTTGATTGTGGTACTGATCTCACCAGTATATACATATGTGCTAACTCATCCAAATGTATACATTAATTATATGCATTTTTGTGTATCAATTATACCTCAACAAAGCAATAATTTTTAAAAATTTTTACCATTTAAAATATTTATTTATATAACCATCTTATGCCCTACAGTTCTGAGTAAATACCATCACGCCACCCTTTTCCCCCTGACTTGTTTTAGTCCTGGCTTGATGAGCAGAACCTAAGAGGACAGCGGCTTGTGAAGGCATGGCGACAGAAGTCAGGGATCTAACATCCAGTCTTTGGAGCTTTCTCCCACAGGGAGAGCCACTGGGGTTGGGAATCCTTACCACCTGGGGTCTGCATTGACGTGACTCCTAACTGAGGAAGGTTCTCCTGGGCTCATTTCCTGTCTGGGGAACAGGGATCCTAAGAGCAGCACCCTGATCCCTGTGGGGTTGTGGGAGGAGTTTGAGGAGAAAAGGACTATAAAGAATTTAGCCCAGTGCACCATTCCTCCCATGTTGGTTGTGTTGGTGTCATTGTGGCCTTGTTTAAAGCTTGGGGGTTGTCCTCTGGGAGCCCTCATTAGGCATTTCATCTGGGAGGAGCTCAGCCCCAAGGACAAGAGGAGGCTCCAGTGCCTCAGAAAGTCCTCACTCTCGGGCCAGAGGCAAAGAAAAGGGAAGGTCCACAGGAAGAGAGCAGCCTTGGTGAGTTCTGCACTTTTCTGTTGACCTCGCTCAAGCCATAAGGTCCAAATTTCAGTTACCTTCTCAGAAAAAGAAAAAAAAGCCCTGTCTCAGGGGTATGCACATCCAGGAATTCAAACTGGGAATCACCAGGCACAGGGTTTTCTAGAAGTCTAGGCTGTTGCTCCTGAGGTTTCCTGATCTGAATCACCCAGCACAGGGACTATCAGCTGTGGCTGTGACTCAGGCCACTGCTATACATCTGGCTGATTCTGAGGAGGAGATGGTGGCCCAGACTCTTCAAGGCTCCCAATCACGTCTGCAAAACAGTTCTCCACAGGCCCTGTGAGGTGGGGAGAATATGTTAGAATATCTGTGGGTATTTTTATCCAAAAAAAAGGGTAAGAAGGAAATGAAGAAGCTATGATCATATTTAACATATTAGTACTTGACATATTAGTATAAGAGCTAATATCTATCTTGTCAATAAATGTACCCATACTGCTTCAGAAACACGTATGTTGTATGTTGATGTTATAAATATGCGTAGACATCTTTCGGATGCTCAGAAAAATCAAACAGATGGGGCACACAAAGTGGTTTGGAGACCTTGCTCTGCCTGTCACTCTCCTGTCTGGCAAGCTTTCTGGCCAAAGCCTGGAGACGTCACACATCGGTGGCTTTGGTCACTCATAGTCCTTCTCGGAAGCCACCACTGGGTTTCTCGACACTATTCTTCTATACCTGCTGTTTCCTCTGGGTTGTCCCTTACGCTCTCTGGCCTGGCCAACTCCTGTCTGCCCCTTAGGCCTCCACTCAGTTGTCATCCCTGCTAGGAAACAGTCTCTGACCCACCAGGTTGGACGTTCTTCAGGGACCATCCTTGCTTGTACCTTTACATCTCATGGTTGTGAAGTTGTATCCCCATGTCCGTCTCGCTCATTAACTGGAAAGCCAGGAAGGTCTTACTTCATCTCTGTTCTCCAGGACCTGGCGCAACGGCTGAAGTGACTGCTGGGGTCTCCCCTCACTCATTCATGCCACTGTGAAGACCACAGACTAAAAATCTTTGCCCCCCTCCCCCCCCCAAAAATGGATTAACATCTCTGAAGTCCCATTCCTTTTGGAGACTGGGTCAAATTGCCATCACCAGGCCTAGAGTCTCCCTTTAAGAAAAAGCAGAAAGTTCCCCTTCAACAACATGTCCTTCGCACTGTGGTTCCTCCAGCACAAAGCATAACCAAGGACTTCCCCTAGTGGCTCTGTGAGAGACCTGGCTGAGTGAGCTCCTTCTGCAGAAACTCGATAACATCAGACTATGGTAAGGGTTCCAGGCAACAGACTGTCCTTCTCGTTTGACTAGAGGACGTGTCTCCGAAGGAGGTGAAGGCCTCCTCTGGGCAGGTGTCTCCCCAGGCACAGAGCAGTTGTCTTCTCAGGGCTCTCTCCAGGGTCTTGGGGTTTCTCCTTGCTGCTGTGCCCTCCACATCTGCTTCACCTCCCTCCTCTGCCATGGCCTCCTCCATATGCCTGAAGATGGACGGTTCCCTGTACCCAAAAGAGCCCCACCTCAAGTCATCAGAGGAAGCTGAGGAGCCCCTCAAGTCACAGTTCCAAACTGAGAGAGAGAGGCTCTCTTGGGTCCATTCTGAGTCAGGAGCCCACTCCTGGGCCACTCAGCTACTCACAGTGGGTCTGGGACTGGTCTTCCAAACATGGCTGCCGGCAGCTGGACCATTCTCAGAGATTGTGGTGAGGCACACCCTCTCAAAAGTACCAACCATGGGAAGTAAAGAAGGAAACAGAAAGGAAATAGGCTGAGTTTCTGTCTGGTGCCGAGTGTGTCAGCAAATATCTTAAAACGAGGAGTCAGATCTGAGAGGATGTGAAGAATTGAGTCTCATCCAGTTCCCCAACTGTCCCTTTGTGCAAGCCCCGTACCAAGAACTCTGAAATGGGGCAGAAAGTGGAGAAGACAAATGCCTACCATTGAGGAGTTAATGGCTCAGTTGGGAAAAGCCACAAAGGAGCCTAAACTGACATCAGGAAGCCCAGAACCCCTTCTAAGGCTACCCACGACATTACCATTCCTTCAGGCCCCGGTCATTCCTCCTCCTCAGGGAGGCCTTCCCTCACCTGCCTGGGTAATGTGGTATGACAGAGAGAGCCAAGAACTTAGAATCAGTCACCACCAGGGACCTGGCTCTGCCTCTGCTTGCCACCAACTAGCTGTGTGACCTTGAGGGCACCATTCGTCCAGCCTCGGTTGCCTCCTCCAGTGGGCTGAGGAAGTTTGAGTAAAATATAAAGTCTGTGTGACACGGTTGTTTCTCTCATTGTCTTCTTATGAATTATTTCAAGTTGAAAAAATGTAATACGTATGCTGGTTAAGAGCCTGGGCTCTGAGGATTCTGAGGTCTCTTCTCATTGCAGAATGATCTAGAATGGACTGACCTGCTGTCTCCTATGGCATCATGGGCTTTGCAAAAGGAGAAGGCCTCCCACCTCCAGGGCTTTCCCACACCTGGGAGTGTATCAGCTCCAGATGACTCATGTGACATCTGGCTATGCCTGGACTTCAGCCGGCACTACGGACAAGGCCCTGCAGCTCTGAAAGATGTAAGCCTCCAGCCTCTGTTCCTGGTCCCAGGACGGTTGCCAAACTTGGAATTATAATGTGAAAGAAATCCCATCAAGGATATTGCATGTCTGTCTGGACCGTTGTGGGACCGGAAATCTGCCCATTTCCATTATTTAATGTATGAAGAAAGATGAGAACAGAGGCCCTAAGTATTTTCAATGTCTTGATAGTTCATACAAGAAGAGAAAGGGGAGGAGAAGAGAAAGGGATAGGTGAAGGAGAAGGGGAAATGGCAGGGGAAGAAACGGGTGAACAAGGAGGTGAGGACAGTGAGGAAGAAGAAAATGACGCTGATGGGGCGCCTGGGTGGCTCAGTGGGTTAAAGTCTCTGCCTTCGGCTCAGGTCATGATCTCAGGGTCCTGGGATTGAGCCCCGCATCGGGCTCTCTGCTCAGCGGGGAGCCTGCTTCCCCCTCCTTCTCTCTGCCTGCCTCTCTGCCTACCTGTGATCTCTCTCTGTCAAATAAATAAAAATCTTAAAAAAAAAATAAGAAGAAGAAAGAAAATGACACTGAAATTAGAGACAAAGAAAGAAAGCAATCACTAAGAGCCTGGGGCCAGGGCCATGACTCTAATCCAGCACCAAGCCTCCTGCACCTGGGCCTGTGAATACTGATGATGCCGCTGCTTTCTGTGCCCCTAGATAAAATCTCAAGGTGTCAAATGTCACATGTCTGCAAATTGGAGGAGCCTTGAAAGTCTATCAAGAAAGTATCAAGAAAGGAAACCCTGCTACCTTGAGATTTCAGCTATCGCTTATGTCCATCTATGCACAGACTTAATTTGAAATTGTGTTAAATGAAATCAAGAAAGGTTTACTATAACCATCTCCCCCCCCAAAAAAAGGGGGGGTTGTGGGGGAGGATCAAGAGTCAGACGACTGAATGGAATCACAGCTGCACCACCTGCCAGCTCTGTGACTTGGGGCAAATTAGTTCATGCTTCAGCACCTTTGTCTTCCTCACCTGAAACCCAAGGATATTTCCAGTGTAGACATCATGCAGCCGTTTGGAGGGTTCCGTGAGATTTTGCATTCGGTGCACTCGGGGGACGGCAGCCACTGCCATCGTGAACATGACCACAGGCAGCATCCTGTTTTTCCTCTGGAGTTGACTGTGTGGCCCCAAGGGCGGGGCCCCATCACGGTCATGGCGGCATTCACGACACTGCCCGGCGCAGCCAGGCACAGGGCGTCCATCGGGTGAACTGAACTGATGAGGTCCTGGACCAAACTGCCTGCCCCTCGGAGGCCTCTGATGTAGAACCCAAGAGGATGAAGAGTTGTTCCGATGTGGGACCAGGCCCGAGAGCCCATGTCCAGTGACCTCCCAGTTCCCTCCCCAAAGCCAAGAATAATTTAACTTCACGACTGGTCAGTTTTGCAGGCTGCATGGCTGGGATGAGAGAATTGAGTCCGAGAGAGGAGACCGGTTTTGTCTGGGTTGATCATCTTGAGCCTTAAATTCTATATCTATATGTGGTTTCCTTTTTTCCAATAGTCTCCTGGATATATGCATTCGCCTGGGTAGCAGGGAAATGCAGTGTGAACACCTGGTGAGGTTCTGGCTCACCAAAGCCACAACCGAAATCAGAAAGAGCCTCCAGCAGCCCATGTTCCAAGGCAGCCTCTCACCTACACACAGGGGCACCCGCTAGCACTTTCCCAACCCTATCCCTTCTCTGCAGTGTCATAGACAAAGCACAACACTTGGATTTCCCTGCACCAACAACTAAAGGTCACATATCCCAGAGCACATCGTGAGTGGGCGGCTGCCCTGAGATTGCCAGCAGGCTTTAATTGTCCTTCCCAGATTATCACATGAACAGGGAGACAGGGTGGTAGAGTCCACCTTTGAAGAAATGAGCATGTCCTACTACCGTCCATTCATCCACTCAGGCCGAAAAGGCCTCGCCTGTAATGAGGCTCCCCCTGACACCCCCAATAAAATCTCCCAGGTCAAAATGAGCGTGAGCACGCACTGGGTCTCCCAGGTGCCAAACACTGGGATCCATGCCAGTCTTTAAAGGCTAATCACAAAAGATATTTCACCGAGACCAGACTTCTTTTAAAATAAGTTGTCCCAATTTTCTTTATCACACACATATAAAGAAGCTGAAAAATTCTAATGGTACAGAAGTACTAGTATTGGTATTAGTAGGATTAACACGAAAGAGATGCTTCCAGAAATAGTAATGGCGGCTACCATTTGCTGAGCACCTACTATGTGCCATGTGCTTTACAGTCACGATCTCCTTTCAGGCTCACACCCGTCTGCGCCGTGGGAGCTCTGAGAATCCTGTGCCACAGATGAGGAAACTGGAGTTGCCGGACATCACACAATGTTGAAGGAAGAAAAAGAAAATTAAGATTGTAAGTGCAGTTGAGCCGTGGTCGAACACAAAGACTAGCATGGACGAAGCCCAGAAAAATGAAAACCGTTGATTTGATGTGATGATAAGTTCATGGGGATTTTTTTTTTTCTTCCTTGGCCAACATCTGTGCTGTGGTGTGCCATACTGAGGAGAGAGAAATCGGTGTCAGCCATCTCGGGGGTGATGGCTGGGAAGCCTGTGGGAAGGGGTCGTGGACTGTTCATCTGGCGATGAAGGCCCCAGCTGCCCGTTCCCACCAGGCCACCTCCCTGCACTTTCTCAGCATCTTTTGTCGATTGCTGAGTGTATGGAGGGACAGTTTAGGGGAAACCCCTTCTCCCGCTCAGATTGGCTTTGGTTCTTTTTTTAAAATTACTGCAAATTTGTTTCCTTGGAACCTGGAACCTGGAGGGGGGGGGGTTTTCCCTTCCCTTTTATGAATCAGCACAGAACTGGCCTATGTGGGCCAGAGAAGCTTCTGGAATATAAACCTTGCTACGGTCCTAGTGCTCCTCGGCCTACAGATTCTCCCTCCTGCCTTGGATTCACTGGCTGGGTTTCAGCCCAGGCTCCCAGCTGCCTTCTGTCCCCAGAATCCCAGGCCCAGAGTCAAGCTCCCACACCCCTAATCCCAGAAGCAACCTGCAGTGTCACTGTAATCCACATGCCTTCAGAAGGGAGAAGGCAGCGGGGAAACTGTGGTCCCCCTCTCCCAAAAACTCAGCTTTCCCTGTGGGTGTCATGAGAGATACCCCGTTCTTACTGCCAAGAAGAGCCCTAAGCCAAGTGGCCCCAAATTCCATCCCCTTCCCCTACCCTCCCTCAGGCTCTAGGTCCCCCACCCCTAGTTGGTACTGAGAGCAGTGGCCCCATACATTTGCCCTTATTCAGGTGTCTGATATAATACGTTGCCCCCTGGGGGCATTTTGTGTCATCAACCACTCATACCCACCAGGGGTCTCTGCTTTCAATGAGCCCATTTCATAGATGAGCTGGCGGAGGCTCAGAACCGTAAAGTAACTTGTCAGGGCCACCAGCCAGAGGCACCAGGCCAGGATTCCTGCCCTGCCACCGTGCTGGGTCATCCCCTCTGTCTTGTTAACTTGAGTTTTTCATATAAGGGCAGTTCTACTGGAATTGTGGCTTTTGTTCATGGATATAACTTTTTTTTTTAAGATTTTATTTATCTATTTGAGAGTGAGAAGGAGCACGAGCAGGGGGGTGTTGAGGGAGGGCCAGAGAGAGGGAGAAGGAGGAGAGCAGGGAGCCCAATGGAGACTCCAACCCAAGACCCCAGAAGCCTAACCCACTGAGCCACCCAGGTGCCCCGAAACCACCTTCTTCTTAACATCAAGCTGTGGGAGAGGATTTGTAACACAGGAAGAGGAGCAGGGATGAGCCTGAGGAGTTGGAGACGAAAAGAGTCTTAGAACCCCAGAAAGAGGGGCCATGAGTTCATCATAGTCCCTCTTCAATTCCAATCCCAGCTACAGGCCAGATGCCCAGGGACAGTGAGGGGAAAAAGAAAAAAAAAAAAAAGACCAATGTTAAAAACACTAAGTATTTCCCAAATTAAAGACTTGGCTTATAAGGAAAAAACCCTTATCTTTTTATTTCCAGAGTCACTTGATTTTCAGTGATCTGTGATCACCTGGACTGGTTTTTCTCTATGATTCAGGTTTCTTTCTCTTATTGCATTCATTGTATAAGTTACTGTGAAGTTTCTGGGGGAAGTGGATAGGATATAAATCGTAAACAAATAAATGTGATGCACCATTTTATTATGAGGGTGGTGGTTTGTTTCCTAAGTTCAAAACCAGGCCCCATAGTGTATATGTACTGGAACCGATTGAGGGAAGAGATGTCAGTGTGGGGCCATCCTCGGGGGCAGGTGCAGAGACACAGACAACCTGTGACCACATGCGATGTCTCGGTTCCACTCTTAAAGAACAGGCGCCCCAACCTCAACCTCAGAGGGCTTTCCAGCCCTGTTCCCATCCATGGTTCTGAAACTTACTGGTGACCACTCCCACCCATATCCTCTTCCTCCTCAGCCACTGGCCCCAGATGTCATCCATTCAACAACTATTGAGTGCCGGCTGTGTGCTAGACTCCACAAAATGCAGGGAATTCAGCTGTGGTGAAGACCAACTTAACCCTTACTCAAATGTGGCCCCCAGAAGAACGGAAGGATGGATGAGTAAATAATCATTGCATGCAATGAATGCCTCAGAAAAGGAAGTCTAGAAGAGGGGCACCGAAGCCAGCCCTGAGGGGTCAAGATTTCTTACGAGGGGAATTACTATTCAAACCCAGGTCTCAAGGCTGTTTGACATAGGCATGGTGGAGACTGGCAGGAAGGTCCGAGTTCCGTTGCCCGCAGGTGCGGGGTCAAGCTACATTTCCCAGCTTCCCCTGCGGCTGAGCTGTGTGTTAAGGGACTACGGACGGGATCGATAAGCACCAACATATGGCAGGTTCCATGTTCTTTACTCACTCATCATCTGAATGCAGAGGACTCCAAAGGCCCCCAGGAAGAACAGGACCACTAGACGGGAGGAACCTGGGTCTTGGACTCACCATGGGGAAGGCTTTTCCACCAAATGGGAATGCCCTCATGACTTACTGTACACATGAGAAATAAAGTTCTGTCGTGTAAAGCCATGGGCTCTGGGGTTTGTGTCATAGCAACTGTATCACCCTAGCTCATAATCAAGTAGGAGTGGGGGATAAAGCGGTTTAGAAAAAAAATCTTAGTAAAAACAGCCTACCCTTAGGAAGTAGCAGTCAACCAAAGAAAAGGAAGGAACAGAAGCTCCAGAGCCAAACCAATGGGATGGAACTCATGTTCCGTATTTCCTAGCTGTGTGATCTTGGGTGAATTACTTAACCTTTCTGAATATCAACTTCCATGGTTGCAAAATGAAGATAACACCTTCCTTGAAGGATTGCAGTGATTATTAAATAGTACCTAGAATGGTTCCCAATACAGGAAAGGCTTTCCAAATAATCGCTTTCTCCTAACTACATGCATTCTTAGAATGACGTTGAACTAATAATATGCTTTGGTAACTGGTAATGGTAGCAATAATAATAAAACATTTATTGAGAATTAATTATGTTCCAGGAACTGATCTAATCACAAACCTCTGAATTAGTCACTACTTTCCCCCAGCTTTGCTGATGAGGAAACTGAGGCACAGAGATGTTAAGTAGTGTGTCCAAGGTTAACAGCTGGTAAGTGGTAGAGCCTGGTAAATCCAGGCAGGCATGGTTACAATTCCCTTGTTACAGCTGAACAGCACAGTGACACAATTTGCTTAAAGCCACACGGTCTCAAAGCGTCCCACGGTGGGGGCCCTAACTGCTTGTGACTCTGGCAGAGAACAGAGCAGCCATCTCAGACCGTGAGAAGCGCCGTCCTTTTGCAGGCATGCGGGTGGCTTTGGTAGTAATGATGCTGACCAAAACCAAACATGGCTTTCGTCAACTGTGAGAAAGTAGCAGGTGAGCCCGCTCTGGGTCCTGGCCCGCGGTGAAACTCAAGCCCTCCCGCTGTGAAATAAAGACCAAGGGACTTTGGTTTTTACAAAGTGACATTTTATAATTTTCCTCTTATTTTCCATCAATTCTTCACATTGGGAGTGATTCATTTTCTCTTTATAATACATTTTGACTATTAAATTCAGTTTTGTATTCTTAAAAAAATTCTATAAGAGCTTTAAAACTTACTTAGCTGGGGCAAACTTCACTGACTTTCAAAGGATGTTCAGCCTTGGGGATGGGGAGACGGCGGGGGGCGGGGAACAGTTCTAAGAAATGGAACTTGAGAGGGCAAATCTGAAGTAGAAGTAACAGCCCGGGGTGTCTGGGTGGCTCAGTGTGGGTTCAAGTCTCTGCCTTTGGCTTGGGTCGTGATCCCAGGGTCTTGAAATCGGGCTCTCTGCTCCGCGGGCAGCCTGCTTCCTCCTCTTTCTCTGCCTGCCTCTCTGCCTACCTGTGATCTCTGTCTGTCAAATAAATAAATAAAATCTTAAAAAAAAAAAAAGTAGCAGCCCACCAAAGTGGGGGCGGGGGGGGGGGGAGTTAGGGGGTTGTCAGACTTGCTGAGGTCCCAAATAACCACCAGAGGGCAGCAAAGGCATTGGTCAGAGAAGACAGAGGCTCCTTTGAGGTTCTTCAACCATGGAAGGATGGAAGGTGAACAGGAAAAATGAGAAAGGGCCTCCTTGATCACTCAAGGAGCATTTCCTAGATTCGGGATCCTAGCCATCTAAAAGAAAATTGGCTTTGAACTTGCTATTCAGATCTAACTAACACATGGTAACTGTAGAAAAATTGGAAAAATACAGAAATATGTCAAGCAAACCCCTATAAATGCCAACACCCAGAGAAAACTGCAGTTAGTTTAACACTTTTTAAATATTTTTAAATTTAAATTCAATTAATTAATATGTAACATATTATTGGTTTCAGAGGTATAGGTCTGTGATCAGTCAGTCTTCTACAATACCCAGTGCCCATTATAACACATACCCT
This sequence comes from Taxidea taxus jeffersonii, assembly GCA_003697995.1. Lineage (NCBI taxonomy): Eukaryota > Metazoa > Chordata > Mammalia > Carnivora > Mustelidae > Taxidea > Taxidea taxus. The sequence continues at coordinate 24,396 of RCUC01155955.1, read as the reverse complement.
GGGGCGCCTGGGTGGCTCAGTGGGTTAAAGCCTCTGCCTTCCGCTCGTGTCATGGTCTCAGAGTCCTGGGATGGAGCCCCTCGTCGGTTCTCTGCTCATCAGGGAGCCTGCTTCCTCTCTTTCTCTCTGCCTGCCTCTCTGCCTACTTGTGATCTCTGCCTGTTAAATAAATTTTAAAAAGATAAAAATAAAAATAAAAAAACAAAAATAAATAAAAAATAAATATAACACATACCCTCCCCAGGGTCCATCACCCAATTACCCCATCCCTCCCACCCCCCTCCCCTCCAGCAACCTTCAGTTTGTTTCCTATGATTAAGAGTCTCTCATGGTTTGTCTCCCTCTCTGATTTCGTCTTGTTTTATTTATCCCTCCCTTCCCCTATGATTCTGTTTTGTTTCTTAAATTCCACATATGAGTGCGATCATATGATAATTGTCTTTCTCTGACTGACTTATTTCACTTAGCATAATACGCTCTAGTTCCATCCATGTTGTTCCTTTAATCAATATCCTTCTGGATAGATGTAGAAATCAATGTAGATTTAGATGCAGAAACACACAGAGATTTACATATTTTTTTGGCTTCATGAAATTGATATCAGTCAGTATATACACATTGGTTGTCCTTTTCTAGAAATTCAACAGCAGCAACAAAATGTGCATATATATATTTATTTATATATATATATGTATATAGATCTATACAGACAGATAGAGATAGAGATAGATAGATAACCGCATTCTCTTGTGCAAATGTCTCTTGCGTGCTCACCTGTGAGCCCCTGGAAAGCCAGTCCCCCTGTATCCAGACAGGGGACGGGGCACAGGCAGGTGAGGGCTGGCTGGGCAGGAGCAGTGTCCTCTGAGGTCCACTGGCCACTCTGCTGGGTCTAAGCTCCTGCAGTTTGGGGGAGGGTGGGAGTTGTGGAGTTTTCTAGCTAAAAAAGACTACTTAGTAAGCAGGTGCTCAGAGTTCGTTATATTTCATCAAAATGAGTCACACTGAAGGTGTGAAGGACTGAGAGTTTTAAGGAGTTACCACTTCCTGCTTCCATACCAGCCCTGCGTCCTTTACCCCACACAGAAGCCTGGTGGCACTGGGAGTCCAGGCATCGGCCACGGACATGCCTGTTCTCTCCAGATGCAAAGTCTCCTTGCCGTTTCTTCAGGTGTAACAACTTCCCCCAAAGAAAATCACCACATCCTGACTCTGCAACCCCCTCGATCACTGTTAAGTGAGATTCAAACCTGAAAAACCCACTGAAAGTGTAGCAGTGCTTGAACTGAGTCTTAAGTTCGACACAGGTGCTCCCCAGGCGAAGGGAAGGGGGAGGGGTGCTGCACTGCACTTGCCTAATTCACTGGACTAGATGGGACACCACTGATCCCCTGAGGGAATTCTCTTGGGCATGTGCTTTGGAGTGAGGCAAATCTAGTTTTAAGTCAGCTTCATTCACTTCCTAATTGTGTGTCCTCGGGCAAGTCACATAACCCGGGTTATGGTGACCAGGGGTCAAGGTGACCAGGTTGGAACAGTTTTGGAGGCAGCAATGTCTGCCGGGGGGGGGGGGTAGAATGAGGAGCCAGAGCAGGAGGCAGCCAGGAGGGTGGCCTCGTATGTCACACCGGGGAAGATGCGCAGGAGCTATGGCAAGATTTGAAGGAAGGTTAAAAAACGTGATAATATACAATATAGTCTGTTTGTACCAATCCCACACGGGTTATGGTAAAAAGCAACAAAACGTGTTGGAGGAAAGTCTCCGTTGACAGAAACATACATCCCTGGCATCCTCCTCTTGTACTTGGGGGACGACGGTCAGCTCCTGGGTGCAGGCGGGAGTGTTTCCCACATGCTTCTTCATCCTGGCTGTGCCCATGAAACACTCCCAGTGTGTGTGGTTCGCCCCTCTCACACCCACTGTGCTGACGCTCACAGCTCAGTGGGTGCCTCTTAACCTCTTCCCGGCATGCTTTGGGCTAGCCATGTTGGGGTGAGGTGTGGAGGGTAAACCGGTGGGAGGAAAGGAAAGAGGCCTCCCTCCCGGCGCTCGGGGACATCTGGGTGCTGAGGAAAGAGACAATGGTCAGAGGCCAAGTCTCCCCTGACAGTGCGCCCAGACCCTCACCCTGCTCTGTCCGCACTGACCCGGAGTTTGAGCGCCTTCCTCGTGCCCCCGTGCAGCGAGTACTCCATCCACCTTCCCCGCCGCGGTCTGGAGGCAGCCTAACAGGGAAGAATCCAGACCTGTGAGTTGCAGACTGAATCCTAACCCCGTCCCCAACCAGTGCATCCCGAACAGTGCATCCATGTGGGCAAGCGATGGCAACGTTCTGGGTCTCAGTGTCCTTGTCTGCCAAGTGAAACTAATATTAGTTACGAGTTCTTCGCTTATTAACAGATTTAAATGAGATGAACAAGCACTTAATACATCTAAACTGGAATCGCTGTTACTAATATTAATTGTTTTCTTTTTCTAGCTCTTCCACTGGCAAGGGACCAGATTATATCCCATTCAACTTCCTATGATAAGCACATGGACCGTGCCTAGGGCCATGATACTTTTAGGAGGCCATGAAAATGCTGTAGTCTCTTTTAAGATCAGAAGGGGGAAAAGGGACATAACCCAGCCGGGGTTTTAGTTGTCTTTATATCAGTACAGTTGTAAAAATATAATTTTTAGAAATTTAGTCCTTTAGAAAGGACCCACAAAGTGCGTGGGGCTCTGGAGAGTTACCGCGGAGCCCTGAGCACAGGGGCTGTAGATGAGGCAGATTGGGTCTGAGTCCCAGCTGCACCACTCGGCTAAGAGCACAAGCCAGAGAAACATAGCGAATTTCCCTGAGCCGGAGCTTTTCCACCTGATAAAAGGGCCATCTGATAACACCTACCCCTTACATCATTGAATTCCACCCCCACATTTTTTTAATCACCCACTATGTCTCTAATTATGTATTCAATGTCTGTCTTTTCCCACTAAGCTGTACATTCCACAAGGGCAGGAATTGTGTCTAATTTCACAGTTCCCATATGGAACATTTAAGACACTCTTACTATGTATGTGCCCTGTATTGTCCTAAATGCTTTCAATGTAGGACATTAGTTCTGAAGGGTTTTAGCCCCATTTCACAGATGAAGAAACTAAGGCTAATCAGTTAACTGACTTGCCCCAAATCACAGAGTAGGACGTATGTCTGTGTGTGTGAGAGTAGCTTCGTGTGAGCAAGTGGGTGGGTGTTAGGGTTTTAACCCCAGGCCAGGGGAAGCCACCCTCAATGAGACTCTGATAATCTGAAATGAAGATTTGTTTCTGAGTAGAAGGCTGTGAATGAAGTAGGGGAGGCAGAGGTCATTAAAGAGAAGTCTTCCTAGCTGATGTTTTCCATTCCTCAAGAATCTTCCTAGACTCATCTTCCTAGACAAATGTTTTCGATTCCTGAAGAGGGAAGAGTTCAGGTAGAGAGAATGATCTAACCACACCAGGACTGGGGCTTTAGAAGAGAACTGAACTTTTGGTTTTTTCCTAGAGAAATTATCCCTTTCACTGTGCAGAGAGCCCTGATCCCAGAGAGAAGTAATCACATTTGTTGGGGCTTAGAAGGAGAGGGTAAGAGAATCAAGACACAGAAAGCCAGGGGACAGGCGGGTAATGGAGCAGGTGCAGAGATGAAGAGAAAGACACTTCAGCAAAACCTCAGCAGGAATGTGAGAATCTAAGCACAGCAATCCCACCCAGTGAGTCCCTATCCTCCTAAAACACAGAGAAAAGAAGTCACAGAAGACAGATCAAGAAAAGCAAAGGAAAGTGATTTATCCACATCTCTTGAGGGACGGATGCTACAGAAATCAACGTACGAATACGTAAAAGCATGTATGTATGAAGATGTTCGCTGTGGCCAGGTTCATAACAGCAGTGAGGGATGGAGGGGAGAGAACTCAAACACTCATCAGTATGGGAAGGGTTGAATAGCGCATGTTTCGTCCATACCACGGCGCGCTGTACGGGTTCATTCTAGCAGACCTGAAATTGACATGAGCTGATTTACGGAAATACAAGGCATTCGTGATAGTGCAGACCGCTGCTCTGGGCATGATCGGTACTGACGAAGAGTGTTGTTTTGTAACCATGGATCTGAGGAGTTTCACAGTGGCTTTTACCAGCGTATCAGCAGTGTTTGTTTTTATTTTTACTTTTGGGGGCATTATTTCTTGATCACAGTGAAATTAGTGATTTGTACCTGGTTTCGGAGAGACCCCTGGAGGTCTCTGCTGCTCGTGCAGGTTATACAGAAAGCAATATGTTTGTATGGCTAGCAGGAAAGAAGAAGCCCATGTGGAAACTCCATCTGGGGGGCGCCTGAGTGGCTCAGTGGGTTAAGTCGCTGCCTTCGGCTCAGGTCGTGATCTCAGGGTCCTGGGATCAAGTCCCGCGTCGGGCTCTCTGCTCTGCCGGGAGCCTGCTTCCCCCTCTCTCTCTGTCTGCCTCTCTGCCTACTTGTGATCTCTCTCTCTCTGTTAAATACGTAAGATCTTTTAAAAAGAAAAAAAAAAAGAAACTCCATCTGGGACTTCCTAGGTCTGAGGTGTTCTGGGGCACATCTGCGACCCAAGAGAGAAAGTGCGTCTGTATGGGTCTTGCAGGCAAGGACGATTGAAGCTTACACCCGGCCTGTCTGGAGCCCTCACTCTCTTGCTTCAATGCTTGTGGTGCTTTACCTGAAGTAAACTGCAGATCTGCAAGCATTGTCCATTTGTTCTTGTGACTCTTCTTTAGCAATCAAACCGTTAGTGCCCATTGGACAAGACAGTTTCCCAAAAAGTTAGATCTACATGTACAGCCTGGAAAGAGGTCTATAACATGAGTGAAATAAACACATTGCAGGCTAATATGGTATGTAAAGCCTGATTTCATTTTAATTTTTTTAATGTGTGGTGCTGTAGACAGCTAGATATAAATATAGCTCTATTTCTGGAACCTTAGGGGAAAAGTCAGGAAGCACGCACACCGGATTATAAACAACGGTTACTTTATTGGGGATATGTAGAGTGGGATAATGAAATGGGCTGAAACAGCTTTACTTTACGTGATTTTTTTAAAAAGGCAGAATTACAGTTTTTTATAATTAACAGACTTTTAAAAGGTTTTATCTCTTTATTTGACATAGAGAGAGAGATCACAAGTAGGCAGAGGGGCAGGGAGAGAGGCAGGCAGAGGGAGAGGGGGAAGCAGGCTCCCGGCTGAGCAGAAAGCCCAATGCGGTTCTTGATCCCAGGACTCTGAGATCATGACCTGAGCCGAAGGCAGAGGCTTAACCCACTGAGTCACCCAGGCACCCCAATAGATTTTTTTTTTTTTAACGCAGTCCTTTGGACTTGAAGCCTCTTTTTTTTTTTTCAAAGATTTTATTTATTTATTTGACACAGAGAGATCACAAGTAGGCAGAGAGGCAGGCAGAGAGAGAGGGGAAAGCAGGCTCCCCGCTGAGCAGAGAGCCCGATGCAGGGCTCGATTCCAAGACCCTGGGATCAGGACCTGAGCCAAAGGTAGAGGCTTAACCCACTGAGCCATCCAGGCGCCCCTAGATTTTTTTTTTAAGCACTTTCATGTTAAGAGAAAAGTTGAGCAGAAAGCACAAAGAGTTCCCATATACTCCCTCTTCCTTCCACACCAAGGCTCCCCACAACAGTTTCTACACTATTAATATCTTGTATTAGTTTGGTGCATTTATTACAATTGACAAACCAGTATTAACATATTGTTATTAATTAAGGTCTATCGTTTACATGTGAGTTCACTCTGTGTTGTACAGAACGATGGGTTTTGACAAAGGTATAATGTCACAGATGCACCGTTATCCCGCATGTCAGTATGGTGCAGGATAGTTCCCCAACCTAACAACCCCTGTTCTCTACCTGTTCCTCCCTCCCTTCCCCGAGCCCCTGGCAACCACTAACTTTTACTCTTCCCATACTTCGGCCTTTTCCAAAACAACATAAAAGAAACAATATACTCTGTAGCTCTTTCCTGCTAGCTTCTTTCACTTAGTAATATGCATTTACATTTCCTGCACATCTTTTCATGGATTGGCAGCTCCTCTCTTTTTGTTGCTAAGTAATATCCCATCGTCTGGACGCTCCACTCACCCATTGAAGGACATCTCGGTTGCTTTCGATTTTGGGCAATTGTGAATAAAGCTGCCCTAAACATTTGGGCGGACCTTAAGTTTTCAGCTCATTTAGGGTAATGTTAAGGAGCACGATTGCTGGGTTGTATAATACATCTAGATTTGTAAGAAACCCCCAAACTGGGACACCTGGGTGGCTCAGTTGGTTAAGCAGCTGCCTTCGGCTCAGGTCATGATCCCAGCGTCCTGGGATCAAGTCCCGCATCGGGCTCCTTGCTCAGCAAGGAGCCTGCTTCTCCCTCTGCCTCTGCCTGCCACTCTGTCTGCCTGTGCTCGCTCTCTCTCTCACCAAAAAAAAAAAAGAAAAAAGAAAAAAAGAAACCCAACTGTCTTCCAGAGAAACTTACCAGTTCACTTTGTCACCAGCAATGAATGCCACCTATGTCCTCGAAGCTCTGTACCCCCACCAGGATTTGGTGTGACCAGCGTTTTGGATCTTGGCCATTCAAATAGATGTGTAGTGGGATCTCCTTGTTGTTTTAATTTGTGATTCCCTGGTGACATACAACGCTGGCATCTTTTCCCATGCTTGTTGGCTCTCTGTATATCTTCTTCGATGAGGTGTCAAGGATAGTTGTTTTTTTCTTTTTTCTTACAGTTGAGTTTTGGGAGTTCTTCGTATAATTTGGATGCAAGATCCTTTTCAGGTACATGTTTTGCAAATATTTTCTCCGAGTTTTGGGCTTGTCCTTTCATTCTCTCAGTTGTAAGTCATTTAAACACTTTTTGTGTGTTTCTCAAGTTAATGTTCAAGTAAAGAAGATGAAGGTGACCAGGAATGACTTACTGTAGCCCCCTTGCCTGGCTGGACTAGTAGTAATTCCTAGTGAGGAGGAATTGACAGCAGAATGTATTATGCTTGTAAACAGTTTTTGTATTTATGTAGCAAATTGAGCAAATCCTATTAATCATTTATCTATAGTTTATGATGAAAGACACCCCTCCCCCCCCTTTTTTTTGCAAAGGCTTAGTGAAAGAATGGCAGTCCAGTGTAAGAGGGGTAGAAATTGTGGATTTCAGGGGACCCATGTGGGTCATCTGCTCCTTGGTGAGCAGCCCAGGCAGGGATGGAGGCCAACCGTAGGGGGCTACCCGTACGTCCACCTACCTGACGCAGAGTGGGACCCCACAAATCTGTGCACGAGAAAGTGAATGTTTTACTGGAGCTTACTTCATGAGATCCACAAGCAGTGACCTTGGACTCAACGCCTCTCCCCTTTCTAATGAGGGAAAGGAAGTCTCTGGAGCCTAGGCTACAAGCTGCTTTAGAAATGCAAAGGTTCAGTGACTTGAAGGGAATGCATTTGAGGGAAGTCTCTCCTGCTTTCCCCTGAACCTTCAAAGAGGAATAGAGCTTTTTCAGAAACCCTGTATAAATTAGACAGAGTTCAGAGGCTCTGGTCCCTGGGCCCTGAGGAGGTTTCTTCCCAGACAGTGTTATGCAAATCTGGCTTAATAGAAGAGTGGACTGAGTCTTTATTTTAAGCAAAGAAAGGCAGAGGACGGAGAATAATAATACCCTTCAGATTTGGGATATAAATACCCCTGTGATAGGGCGGAAGGGAAGGACCTGGGGCCTTCAGGGAGCTTGAATGGGCTGTGAGGCCTGTGGCTGGTTTGTCAGGGTCTTTCTCACAGGAGGGCAGTAGAAGCTGGGATTGAGTGATTGTAATGGGCACCACGTGGAGAAGCCTGAGGACACAGCAACCACCGAGGGGCAGCCCCTGGACCACCAAAGAGGGCCAGGGCAGCTGTCAAAGATTAAAACACTGACAGGAAAGCTACTTTAGGGGAGTAAAATGGTAAGATGGTCACCAAACCGTGGTGGATGCCCACCCAAAACGGAGTTTTCTTTTCCCTCAGGAGGAAAGGGCACAGCTTGAGGGTCGCCTGACAGGAGGTAGAAGCTCCCTACGCGTTGCTCTGTCTCCTGAGGGACTGTTCTCCTCAAAGGCAGGGATTCTGTACTAGGTCCCTGTTTGCCTTCCAGCCTGGCTCAGTAAATGGCTCTTGGATCGAATCCCGGGGTGTTGTCACAGTTTCCTCATCAATAACGTGGGACTTAAAGCCATAACACCCACCTCACAAGAGCATATGGTAGATACTCAGTAAAAATTGGGATCTGTCCTTCAGTTCATTGGTGAACCATAGCATCTGTGTAAGGGTGCGGCCATGTCTTTAAGAAGCGGAGTCACATGAGTCAGTGAGCCTTTGTAATCTTCACTGCGCTTTAACTCCAGAAACAATGTGCCCAGGATGTTAAAATTAAAGTTTTGACTGAAACTCCAAGGCACAATAGATGTGAAGCCCCATTAGCAAGTGCAGGCTTTATAAATATTAAGGAATGGGTTCCAGGATGATTGGACCCTTCTGCAGTTTGAGGGCATGAAAAGGGGTCCAGGGACACCTGGGTGGCTCAGTCGGTTAGGCCTTATGCTCGGGTCATGATCCCGGGGATGTGGTTTTGGAATATAGGTGAGGTTCAGTGGGATGGGGTCTGGAGCTGATGGCCAAGAGTCTTTGGTGCAAAAAAGGTGATTTTGTTAAAGCATGGGGAGAGGACCCATGGGCAGATAGAACGGCTACCCCGGGATTGTGAGGGGTGGCTGAGTATACACTTGGGGGTTGGGGGAAGTAAAGGAAAGGGAGGTTTCAAAAGGATTTTCATGTATTAAAGAAGACTCCCAGGATACTGGAGGCCTTGCCATTGTCAAGTTAAGGTTGTTTTCCCTCTGGCAAGGCAGAACAGGAACATGAAGACAGTTGGGAGCTTTCAGGAGGAATGTCACAAATATCCCACCGGGACAGGGTGGGGGCAGGGTGGGGGCGTTGCAGGTTGTCAGCTTGTCCTCAGCTATGCCTTTTGCTTCCTCATCACCGGGTGAGTCCTGGGATCCAGTCTTGCCACGCCCCCCCACCCCACCTATGGCTCAGCGGGGGGTGGGGGGAGGTGGAGCCTGCTTCTCCCACTCTCTCTGCCCCCCCACTTGTGCGCGCGCGCTCTCTCTCTCTCTCAAATAAATACATACAAATCTTTACAGAGAGGAGAAAAGGGGGCTCTAGATGTAGAGAGATTTAAAAAAATTGTAGAACCTGGGACGCCTGGGTGGCTCAGTTGGTTGGGCGGCTGCCTTCGGCTCAGGTCATGATCCCAGCGTCCTGGGATCGAGTCCCACATCGGGCTCCTTGCTCGGCGGGGAGCCTGCTTCTCCCTCTGCCTCTGCCTGCCTCTCTGTCTGCCTGTGCTCGCTCTCTCTCTAACTAATAAATAAATAAAATCTTAAAAAAAAAATTTAAAAAAAAAAATTGTAGAACCATTCTTTTGGAGAGAAGTGTGGTGATGCAGAGTTCCTATTCTCTGCCAGGCAGGAGGAAGGGGCTGGTGCTTCCCTCCTCCTAGAGCCAAGTGAAAGGGAGCTGCATTGGGACCCCTTGAAGAAGCGGTTGTGCTGGGCCAGGTCCATATGTCCTGAGTGTTTCCGGACAGGGCACGACCAAGAGGTTCCCAGGGCCAGTGTGGGCTGGTGTAGCTGGCCTTGGTCCATCCAATAAGGCCATCTAGAACATGCTGGATTATACCAGAAAGAAGCTGGAGGTAGACAGTCTCTTGGGCCTCAGAAGAGCGCTTCCTATGGATACAGCTGCCCAGTTTGCCCTCCGGCTGTAGACTATCAGACTGAAGCTGGCCTGTGCTGGCAAGGGGAGATTTGAACATTAAAAACTTAGAGGTTTTACTTTCCTCTTAGACTGGACCTTCTAATGAACAGATGGAGAATGGAGATTTACAAGGACACAGGGCCATTTCTTACCTGACAGGGAGCACGAAAGTTCCAGGCCTGCAGGAAGGCAAGGAAAAGTGATCCTCACGGATACATTTCATGGGGCATGGGAGACAATACATAAGGTTACATTTTAATTTATCATGGGTTGCATCTAAGTCATTTCACAGAGCCAGAGCCCACTGACTGCAGGGTAGCCTGGGTCCCCCTTGAGGAGACCCTGCATTACTGTTACACATACTCAGTAAAACATTCAGGAACCTTCCCAGGTAACTAGACAGCGAGGAAAGTGGAATTCTCACATCTTTTGAGCACACTACTGCATCCCACATCCCCGTTAAAACTCTGGGTATGAGATGACCATGATGCTGGAGTATCTGAAGGGCGAGATGCTTCCCTGGCTACAGACTGGTTTAGTGAAGCCAGGAGGTCAAGGGTATTCTGGCCAGAGTCTGCCTGTCAGTGGGTTCAATGCGCCCACAGACCCTCCCCGTAGCTCTCTACCCAGAGCCTGACCAATAAGAGGGTTTTGATAGAAGAACCTGAGCCAAAGTGCTTGAAACTGCCCCCTCCATCGGCCTGCGTGAATACGAAGTGATGAGTAAGGGCCAAGAGCAGCTGCAGAGGACAGCGCCCCCATCGATCACTCCCAGGAGGAAAGGAAATGGGGTCGGGCCCATCCCCTCGGGACTCATTCGTGGCAGCATATCCTGTCAACCCTGACTCGTTCAGAGCTCCTCTAAGATGCTCATGGCCCCTCTCCGTAGCTCATCATTGCCCTAGTGAACATTCCTCTGGTCCTCCTGAGGACCATGGTCCAGGTCATGGGGACTCCAGTCTCATATAACAAACCTATGTGAACATGGCCTCCCCCCTGGACCTTCTGACCCCTTCCTTGAGTCTCTGCCAGCACTGTTTCAGGATCTCCACTTCCCATACTGTAGGTTCACGCCGTGAGGAAGCTTCGAGGAGCAATACTGGCAATGCACTAGGGTACGTTCCCGGTGCAAATGCCATGGCATTGAGCCCAGAGTCACAGCTGAGTGCTCCCGTACACGGTGCTCCCCTTCCCAGACTGACATCCAGGCCCTGCTGGTCCAACGCCCTTGAGGCACCATCATCCCCATGTGCCTCCCCTGTGCCTGTGAATCCTTATCACCCAGGTCTTGCAGGTCCTTCAACAAATAGGTAATTTCCTTATGGGGCAGCGACCCTATTTCTCCTACTGACACTGTCCTGACACATGATCCTCTCTTTCTGGTGGTCATGAGTGTGGCGGGGGTGGGTCCTGAGGATGACCATCATGCTGCAGGGTACCTGCTTCGAGAGCAATCTCCCTCAGGTAAGGGGCAGGGGGCTGTTTCCACCAGTCCAGAGGATTCAAGGGATTCTAGGATTTCAAGAGTCACGTTTACCCAAATAGTAAATGGGTTTCCGCTCTCAAGGTCCTACCTTTTTCCCTTTAGCATACTGACTTCGATATGGAAATATTTTCAAGGGTAGACACTCATTCTCTTTAATGAGTCTGCTACCTTTGCAGTTAGATTCTGGGCCTGATTATCAGCACTGTGTCCTGGGGCTAGAAGAACCAAACATCTTAAATGCTGCCGAGGATGTCTTCTGGTTTTGTGCATGTCTTGACTTTATGGTTGGCCAAACTAAGTTTTGCATCTTTTCCCCCCAAGACTTCCAACATGGTTAATAAAAGGGAACCCACTTGGGCACCCGGGTGGCTCAGTTGGTTAAGCGACTGCCTTCGGCTCAGGTCATGATCCCAGAGTCCCAGGATCAAGTCCCACATCAGGCTCCCAGCTCCATGGGGAGTCTGCTTCTCCCTCTGACCTTCTCCCCTCTCATGCTCTCTCTCTCTCTCAAATAAATAAGTGAAATATTTAAAAAAAAAAAAGGGAACCCACTCAAACTCTATACCTTGGCCTCATACTATACAGGTCCCACAGATAACCACTTCCCTTCCCACCGTATCACATCGCAATCCACACAGGAGACAACAGAGTAACTGATGTTTCTATAGGTCAGGGATTCTCTCCATCCCACTTATTGTCTCTGCCATCTGGTTGGCAAGTGAATCCCTCCATATATCCCATCCCGAGGATCTGATTTCTAGGGCTACTTCTTTTTTTTTTTTTTTAAGATTTTATTTATTTATTTGTCAGAGAGAGTGAGCACAGGCAGACAGAGTGGCAGGCAGAGGCAGAGGGAGAAGCAGGCTCCCTGCCGAGCAAGGAGCCCGATGTGGGACTAGATCCCAGGATGCTGGGATCATGACCTGAGCCGAAAGCAGCCGCTTAACCAACCAAGCCACCCAGGCGTCCCACTAGGGCTACTTCTGACACCAACTCTTTTCCCCTGGGTTCCCCCTGAGACCAATGCTTGTGCTCAGGTTCTTTATTTGGGAAGTGATCCCAGGGAGCAGAGGAGTGAAACAGGGCAGGAGAGAAAACCAATACAAGACGCACTACTGAGTTGGGCCAACACTGTGGGTCACTTCTATAGGACTTACTTAATCTTGCAAGACCTTTTGAGGAAGCTTAGGAAACACATCCCAGAACTCTCCACCTGGACACTCTCTACCTGGAGGATGAAAGGGAAAAGAATTTATCCATTGTTCCCTCCCCCCAGCTAGTCAATGGAGGACCTAGAGGCACTGACTCCCAAGAATTTCCAGGTTGCATATAGGTAAGTGCGGAGGGGATCACTGTACTCTCCCAGGACAGGAAGCGGGAAGTGCAGGGCATGCCCCGGGGCAAGGGTGGGGAGGGTACAATCCGCTTGAACCTTAGTGAAGTTGTCCACACCTGCTCAGACCCAGTCATGCAATAGAATTAGAGTTTGAGGATTTTAAATGGGGCACAATGGGTGTCCAGGACCTTCCGCCCAGAGGAGGACCAACCCGCAGAACTGCAGAGGCTGATGCTTCAATGTTAATTTCACTGCAGGTGGTCCAAGCATTAGGGCTCCACTTGTTTCTTCAGGAATTGCCCCCAGAGCAGTATAGAAACCAAACAAGAAACTCAGTGACGTATTTAGGTTTTTTAAGCTAAAACAGTATGCCCAGCTTCATTAACACTGTCATTAACCATAATAAGCTCTTCCCAAAGAAAGATGATTTGCCAGTATGGAGAAGAAGTTCATTCCAAAATTATAGAAGTGCAATATACAGGAGTAAGACTGGTGTCAATCTCACTACTTCATGCTCAATCACACCTGACATGAATGTGTCTGTGTATCTGCCTTGTGTCTGTGTGTTGTACACAGCTTTATCTGTCTGTGCCTGTACTGCATCACACGCATCTGTGAGTGTATCTGTGAGCTCGTGTGTCTGTCCTTATGGTGCTTGTGTGTTGACCATCAGCTCTGTGCCAAGCACAGTGCCAGGCACGAGGGACACCCCACGCAGAGGCTCTATTCTCATAACACTTAGATGCAAAACTGCCTAACTTGCTAGAGAGCGGGGAGAGCTGTAAGAACCTCCAACTCTTAAATTCTTGTTGCGGGAGGCTAAGTAATGGCCTCCAGGGACAGAGACGGTGAAAATGTTATGTTACCCGGCAAGGGGGAGTTAAGGTTGCATATAGAATTAAAGCGCTAATCAGTTGACCTTAAGATAAGATTGTCCTTAGTATCCAGGGGGGCCCAATATAACCAACAAGCCTCCTTAACAGATGGAAGAGGGAAGGCAGAAGAGTCAGCGTCAGAGTGATGCGGCGTGAGAGAGATTCAGGCAGCCACTGCTGGCTATAGAGAGGGAGAGGGCCGCGAGCCAAGGAATGTGGGCAGCCTCCATAAACTGGAAAGGGCAAGAAAACAGATTTTCTTCCCCCCACCAGAGCCTGCAAATGGAAAGCAGGCCAGCTGACACCTGGATTTTAACCCAGTGAGACCCATTTTGGACCTCAGATCTCCAGAACTTTAAGATCTAAAAATTTGTATTGCCTTAAGCCACTAAATCTGTGGTGATTCCTTAGGGCAGTGACAAGACAGGAATATGCCTGTGGAAACGGCATTCAGCTCTTTAAAATGCCTCCCCTTCTCTTTGCTTTGAGCCTTAACTTAAAGGTGGGGTGGATTGCATTTTACCTCGGGTTGGGATGAAAAGTCAGCATATAAGGAGAGACACGTATGCCTTTCATTGCGCACTTTGCAGAGAGCAGGGACCAGAACCCACTGAAAGCAGCAGATCCACATTCCCCAAGGTGCCTTCACCCCCAGGCACCCTCACCCATGGGCTTGGCCTTACTGACTACAAGGGCCAGCTAAACAAATCACACTCTTTGAATTGTCTCTCTCCTTCTAGGCATTTAATTAAATCTGCATCAATTGAAAGAGCATATGCTGGAACTCCACTGTAATTTCAGAGTTTGTTCTTTATTTCCTGAGTTTGCTGCGGAAAGAATGGAAAAACAAAACCTATTTGTGCTGTGGTGAGTTCTCTTTTATTATGAAACACACCAAGCATACAGAAGGATGTGAAGATATCACTCCCCTCTGACCAATTCTAACATTTTCTATATTTGATTCCGGTTTTTTTTTAATAAATGAAATATTACACGTACAGTTGAAACCCAGTGTCCTTCTTAGCCTTGCAGATGCTGCCCTCGGTCCCCTCTGTCCCCTCCCCCCAGGAGCGTTCCCCGTTACTGATTTTGATATTTGATTTTTGAGAGCAGTCCTGTGCATGTTTTTATAACTCTACTATCTAGTTCTGTGTGTACCCGTAAACAGTACAGCATTAGTTCACAAGTTCGGGGAGATTGCATACATGGTAGACTGCATATAACCTCTTGTAAACTGCCGTCCTCTCCAGCTCAACACTGTGTTCCTGAGATTTATCCGCACTGACACCTGTAGCTCTGGTTTCATCCTTTTTAGCTGCTGAATAATATTTGATTCTGTAAAAATACAATTTGTTTATCTGCTCATCTGTTCACACATATTTAGGCTGTTTCCAGTTTCTCTATTACAAACAGAGCTTCGGTGACACCTTGTCCATTTCCTTGGGCCCCTGTGCTCGAGTTCCTCCGGGGCACAGACTTAGGAGGGAAATTGCTGGGTCTAAGGATGCGTTTCGGGTTAGCATCACCGGTTATTGCCAAATTGCTTCGCACAGGAGTCACACCGATTTCCCACTAGTGGCCTCTGTAAGTTCCCTTTAATTCGTATCCTGACCGACACATACTGGTTTCTGCCCATCTGATTGCTAATGGGTCTTGTCCTTCTTTTGGGTTGCACGGTTGATTCTCACAGCACCTCTGGGCGGAGGCCTTATTTATGACCACCTGGCAGGAAGGCACAGGGAGGCCCAGGGAGAGGGTAAGGAGCTCAACACCGATGACTGTGGCCATGCAGGACCCGAACGAACCTAGGAATCATGGATCCCAGCATTTGTCCCTAGAGGAGCTGAATACAGAACACAAACTCAGCCACCTTTAGAGAATAGAAGATAGGAAATCATTGGCACTAGGTCGTAAATAACAACTATCCACACTGGCAGAGAACAAGATCATTGTCATTTATGGTGACTGCTCAGCTCCTTGGAGACTGGCTGGCACACACAGGGCACGCACTCGGGACACTTGCAGAGGAAAGAGACTAAGGAAGTACGGCAGAGTTCTTGAACTTCTCCGAGCCTCGACTTCCATATCTGTAAAATGGGCATATAAACACTTACCTGGGAGGGCCATGGTGAAAACCCAGGGCCTACAGCAGATGCTCCAAACGTCCCCTGATACCACACACTGGGAGGCCCCCCCGAGCGTGCTTTGCACCCCACTCCCTAGGCAAACACCACAAGAGGCAGCTGAGTAGGTAAGAGTAACGTTTACTGAGCAATACAGGACTGAGTACTATGAAGGGTTTACCAGGATGGAAATGCACCCCACGCCCGCCCCGGCCACCCCCAACACCCAGAGACGACTACAGTACTTAGGGTTACACACAATGGCCATAACTGCTGGATATCTGCTCGTAACAAACAAACCATAGCATATTTATACTATATCACATCGAGTGATTATAGAAATCCATATATATATTGCTTGTATAAAATCTTTTTTTTTTTTTGGTAAAAAAAATTAAAAAAAAAAAAAGAAAGTATAAAAAAACATGTGCAGTTGAAAGCCCTGCCAGGACAGCCAGTCTGTAAACATTCGGTGAGTATGTGCTTTGGAAGGGCGCCCGCGCCTCGTGCCCGCAGCAAACTCCGGCAGGGCCGCCGAGGGTGCATCCCGGCTGCTGCTCCCAACGGGGCCCTCGCCGGACCCTGGTGGCCTCGCAGCAGGGTCGGGAGGCAGGGCTGGGGGCAGGCAGGCTGCAGTTGGTCTCTGAGTTCTATGCCCAGCCACATTTCGTTTGCAACTCATGGCTTTTCCTGGCTGCTCCGAGGTCCCTCCGCGGGCGCCCGGTGGAGAGGCCAGAGCGGCGCCCCAGGCCATTCGCTGGGGTGTCTCTCTGGCCAGGGGTCTCTGTCCTGCCTCCTTCGGGCTGGGCCCCAGGCACGGCAGCCCCATCCGAGGGTCTACTTTGGTCTCAGCGCTTGGTCCTTCTGGTTTCGTCAGCCCGTTCTTCCCCTTGTGTGGCTGATCGGAGTTTCACCAAAAAAAAGCCCGGCCAGCGCTGGCTGGGCTGAGCCTCGTTGTAAAGTTTGTCATGCAGCAAGGAAGGGCCCTCTGGGAGCCCTGGTTCTCTCCCCTCTTCCCAAATCCTCCTCCTCATCCTCCTCGTCCTCCTCCTCCTGCTCCCAGCCCATGGTCACTTCTTCTCCAGCTGCTCAAGCAGCGGGTTGCCTTCGGACTCGGGGGTCTTGACGCTGTCCGTACGGACAATGCAGGTGGGGCGGTGCCGGTTCAGCATCAGAATGAGCTGCTGTCGCTCCTGCTTCAGCTCCTCGATCTGGGTCTTCAGCTCCGCGTTCATGAGTTCCAGCCGCTCAGATTCCTGGAACAGAGATGGGGCTGTAAGCTTTTGCAGGGGACCAGCTCTACCTCTGCGGAGGTACAAGGCATCCCCAGCTGGCCTCTGCCTGTTTTCTGCCTGTCACGTTCCCACTGGAGGAAGCGTCCGGTCTCTGGGGTAAGTGATTTTCTGCAGCAGTGCCCATCACAGTGGTGGCACGGGCCGGGGTCAACGTGGGATGAACCCAGATTATATTTGGGGGACCAGCCCGTCTCTGGTCCGACCTCCCTCCCCTCACTCAGTGCACTCCAGCCACAGTGACTTCCTTGTCATCACTCAAATATGCCAACACGCTCCCGTCTCCTGGCCCTTGCCCCAGAAACAAAGGGTGGGAGAAGAATAGTGGCCCAGGGGCACTACAGCAGGTGCAAGAAGGGTCCAGAGGGGGTGAGATGTGGCCCACAGTCGGCAGTATGGTGGCAAAGTGCTTAGATGTGTGATGTGTAAATGTGCGTTGGGAATATTTTGGCCTATGGGATCCCCGAGCCCAGTGGGGTCATGTCATTCCTCCTGAAACATGGATTTCCTGATTATTAGCCCCAAATCATTTAAACAGCCTCTTCTTTATCCTCTGTTATCTAGAAGCTTTGCCCATTGGGAGGCACTCAGCTGCCATCCTTCTGGATCCAAAATGAAGTTTCACATCTCAAGTGAGATTCCCAGTGAACTTCTAGCTTAGCTGGAGTTCCTTTTTCCAAGGAAAAGAAGCAATGCTGGCCATTTGATTTGGGGGGAGTTCACCTGTTCGGAGTGTGGATAGGTGATGAGCATATATACCAATTCAAGGCTTGGGGGTCAAAACGGCGAAGACTGGAAAGCTCCTGAATGATGTTTATGGGACTGTGTCTGAAAACGGGCAACCAGTTCGAGAGCTGCAAATTATTCCAGGGCCGGCAACGTTTTTGCCCACTGGTTCTCAACTAGGAGTGGTTCTGCCTCCTGGGAGACAACTGGACGATGACTGGGGACATTTTTGGTTATCACAACTGGGGAGGGGGTTGCTGCTGGCATCGAGTGGGTAGAGGCTGGCGGGGGGACACCCCTAACTAAGCATCCTGCACAGGACGGCCCCACAAGAAGAACCTTCTAGACAGAATGTCCACAGCTGAGGACGAACAACCTGTAGCAGGCAAAGGACAAGCTGTGGTTGCAGTTGCATGTGTGACAACTGAGCTGGGTGATGCCAGCTTGGGTCCAGGGGCTGGTCCTTCCGCCCGGCGGGGCCAGGCTGAGCAGCCTCCTTTGGGGGGTCTTTGAGGCCCTCGGCGGGGGCCCACACATCCCAGGGCTTCTGACTGTCTCCCACCCGCTGGTCTGCCTGAACTGTCCTTGCGCTGTTCTCTCAGGTCACAGCATGAGAGCCCCGTGACCAGACACTGAGGGAGAACGGCCTCGCAAAAGGAAAAAAATGCTCAGGGGGAAAATATTAAAAACCAGCTATGGTGGTTTTTGGTTCAACAGGATGAAGCACGGCAGGGAGGCTGGCCCTGTCCCCTGTTCTCAGAATTCCAAGAAAAGTCATCTCCGGGAGCCGGGAGAGAGAGCCCACGTGAAACCATGAGTCCATGACCCACCAGTTGGGGTCACGTAGGTGCTAATCTCGGGTGCCTGCTCACTGGGTCTCATGAGCTCGTGACGTTGGGGAATTCTCACAAACTCTCTAACCATCTGGTTCCCCTGAGCCAAGGTTTTAGCTCCAAGTCTGAGTCCTCGGAGGCTCTGTCTCTAGGAGTCTCTGCTCAAACACCCACCCACATTTGTGAGGACTTGCAGGTGCAATGAATTTCTGGGGGATCAGGACCCACACAGCGGGGAAGAGCTTACTATGGGCCCATCAGGGCTTCAGGGCTTAGAAGACCTTCCAAGAGGCCTAATGGCTAGGTCTGGCCTCAGGTTTAAAAAATGGTTGGGTTGAGAAGGTCAGTTGGTGTGGAGGAGAGGGGACATCAGGAAGGGAGCCCTGAGTGAACACGGACACAGACACGGGAAATAAGCTGAAGATGTGTTTAGGAGATGAAATCTTCCACTGTGACCATAGGTCACTTTAGAACAGAAGGGCAGAGAGCCTTCTGGAAGATGATTTTAGAGCCACCTAAGACAAAGCTTCAGGGTTTGGAATCAGAGTCTAGAGCAAGTTTCCTCACTACCCTGAATCTCAGTTATCTTAAATATAGAAGGATGCTCGTGGGGGATTAAATGAACTCACACAGGAAAAGCACTTGTCAACTGAAAGCTTAGGGAGGCTTAAGGAGGAGGCTCCACTTTAAGCATTGAACAAGGGCCTATGAAGAGAGAGAAGGAGAAGAAGCAGAGGAGGAGGATGGCTCAGAGAAGCCTGGCAGGTCCAGGTGAACGGATCTGGAAAATGAGAGAGGCTGCCTGAGGGGAGGGGTCCAAGGACTGCGGTGGGGGACAGGCTGCTGTTCCGGGGTGGCAAGGAAGCTGCTGGGTTGCGTGCGAGGGGACGTTAAAAGTGGACGTGCGAGGTCCGGTGTCAGACGCGCGGCGATCGGCACCACGCCGCCCCACCTCCTTGACCGCATGTCGGACCAATGTCATGGACAAACATCCATGCTGCACAGAACCCCAAGCCGGCGTGTGGCCTCACACATACATGCATCACTGGAACCGCACTGCGATCTGTTGGTTTTAAAATCTTAGGATATATCGTGGAACATCCCAAACACTGACCGGCCGACCTTCAGAACACAACTAAGTGCTTTGTAGTTTTATTTCCTTCTGTTTTACAGGTTGGTCTTTATGTATTGGGAAAGTAGGAGCTGAGTTCAGAAGAGTCTTTTTTTTTTTAAACCATGATTGTAGACGTTGTCGTGGTTTTATAACAGCAACTACCTGATCTGTTTTCCTAATTAAGAAATGTGGGCTAGGATCGTCACACGTTAATTGTGAAGCAAATAACTCTGCTTGCATTTTTGTTTATCGTTTTGCCTTCTGGTAGATATTTATTGCCCTAGAGAAATGAAACCATTTGTTGTTTTAGAATAGAATTAGTGCAAGTGAATGAACATTGTCTCTTCCACTGTGCTCAGCAAAGGCCGGAGAAAAAATACAGGTGAGGGGCTGGGTGTTCTGGCTTCTCATCCTGGCTGTCAATTCCCTTCTTGGGGCTTCCATCTCCTCCCCAAAAATAAAACGATTGGCCCAGGAGACTTTCAGCATTAAGATTCTCTGATTTTATCTTTTAAAAAATAGTTACCCTAATGCACTTAAAGTAGAGTTCTGCTTCCCAACTTTTTTGGTAAGTATTGGGAAGAAGGCTGGTATGGCCCCTCCTGAGCCCAAAAGGCCTGTCCGAATTAAAATCCCAACTCTGCCACTTGAGCTATGTCCCTGTGAACAGACCCCAATTTCCCCGAGCCCGGCAACCCGAATAGGGTGATGGGCAGGAGAGGAAGCCCTGGGCTCTAAGTCCCGCCTCAGCTGCTGTGGGGTCTGGAGCAAACTTCCAGCTCTCTGAAGCTCTGAATCCTTGCCGGAGAGTGGGGGCTACCTCACCTCCTTGATTTTGGCTCAGGTCATGATTTCAGGGTGGTGAGATGGAGCCCCATGTTGGGCTCTGTGCTCTGTGGGGAGTCTGCTTGGGATTCTCTCCCTCTGCCCCTTCTCTCTCTCTCTCTCTCTCAAATAATAAATAAATCTTTTAAAAAATAATAAATGAATAAATTGCAAGAGAATTCCTCAAGTCTGTGGGCACTGGCTATCAACACAGCCATCTGCGTCTGTGTCTTAATGCTCACACCCAACTCTGTTTCCAAGGCCAGAGGGGAAGAGAGGAGCACAGGAGGAGAGGGGGACTGGGCTGGGCCCAGACAGGCCTGCCCAAACCTCCCTCCCAGACCCCGAGGCCACCAGGGACACCTCCACAGCCAGGTGACAGGCCTTTCCACTGCCCCAATCCTTGTTCCACACTGCCACCGGAGGGATCTTTCTAAGGCCTGTCTCTCTCCAACGGAAACCTTCCATTGCTCTCCATGACTACACAATCCATCATCATAACGGGGACACTTGTGAGAGAGAAAGTGGGTGCCATTGATAAATAGGCCAGGACCAGAGGCATAAAGGGGGATTGCCCTAGACTGCACAGCACAGAGGATCACCCTACAAAGCCAGGACTGCGGGCTGCCTGTCCCTCCGTTCTCCCCCTTGTACTCTACATTGCAGCTACACTACATCCTTTTCAATCCCATAATCACATCCTTAAACACCTCTTGCCTCTAGCCTTTGCTTGCACTGTTCCTGCTAAGCCCTTCCGTTCCTGTCCTTCATCTTGCTAGCTCCCGTGCCTCTTTTATGTCTCAATAAGCAGTCTTTCCTCAGCGGAGGCTAGGCTAGGACCTCACGGCGTGTTCTATCAGCCCGCCCGGCTTGCCCAATACCATGCAGCACGCATGACCAGCCCCCACTTCCATCTGCTGCCCCATGCAGACATCACCGGCTTGTGTGCTCTGCAGCGGTTACTCACTACACACTGAATGGGAGGAGGGAGGGATGGAGAGCTGGAGGGAGGGATGGAGGGATGGATGGATAAACAAAGGGATAAATGAATTCCAGCTCCAACACTTGCTAGCAGTGTGACTTTGGGAAAGTAATTTGACCTCTTCTGAGCTCTAGGTCAATCTCTACAATGGGGATAATCAATGTTTATCTTACTGGAATGTTATAAGATTAAATGAGGCATGTGAGATGTCTGCATACAGTAGGTTGCTCAGCAAATGTTCCTGGAACGTGAAGGACAGCTAGCAGCATTCATCTGGCGCCCTTCACTGCGCCAGTGTGCGTTCACTTGGCATTTCTTGCCTGCTAACTGGCTGACAAGCCTGGAAGGTGGGCATCTGGTGTGAGACTTCTGCACTCCCTGCTATGCCCCACACAGCTCTTCAGGCACTCAGAGCTGGAAATGAGGGGCAGGACCCTCCATCCGTCTTCAGGCCTGTGAGAAACCTGTCCCTTGGAAGCTTCTTGAAAACTTCTAGCCCAGTGTTGGTCCACCATCTCTTCCAAGAAGGCTCCCAGCTCTTGGAGTCTAACTCCAACCTGTAATGGCCATTTGCCTACCCCAGATACTCGGATCCCACTGGTGTACACATGGCCCCATGCTGTCTACACCTGTGACCTCAGATTTTCTCTCTGCTTGTTGCAAGCATGAGAAGAGTCCCATATATTCCTCAGCATCGGAGAAAAACCGAGGCCACGTGAGCCTTCTGTCTCCAGCTCCCACAGGAGAGACTATGTCTGCTCCTTCCTATGTGTCCTCCATGGCATTTGGCACAGTGCTGGGAACTTAGTACATAGATATAAAAATACCTGTCAATGAATCAACGACTGAGTGAAAGAATGAACACATGGATGAATGAATGAATGAATGAATTACAGCTAATAGAGCAGAGTGTTCAGAACAAATGCTTTGAGGGGCGCCTGTGTGGCTCAGTGGGTTAAAGCCTCTGCCTTCGCCTCAGGTCATGATCTCAGGGTCCTGGGATCGAGCCCCGCATCGGGCTCTCTGCTCAGCATGGAGCCTGCTTCCTCCTCTCTCTCTGCCTGCCTCTCTGCCTACTTGTGATCTCTGTCTGTCAAATAAATAAAATCTTAAAAAAAAAAAGAAAAAGAAAAAGAACAAATGCTTTGAAGTAGCCTCAGGCTTGAATCTCAGTTCTACCACTCAGCGGCGGAGGGTCCTGGGCAAGTAACTTAACCTCATCATGCCCTAGTTTCCCCATCTGTAGAGAGACGATAACGAAGGCACCAACCTCACACAGTTATCAGGCCAACGAAGAGATAACACACTCACAGGACTTGGCACCCTGCCCGACTTTACAAATGTTAGCAACGGCTGCTACCTGCTGCACCCCATAGAACAGAGCCGGACCCATGGACACTGGTGTTACTATCATTACCTGGTAACGAACACACGATCCGGAGTAGGAGGCTGGAGACTACCAGCCTGGACTGATGAGCTTTCCTGGTCATGTCCCTTCACCGACATCTATCATTTTTGAGACATAGCAAAGGCCCAAGAGCTGGGACTCTGGTTGGGGGCGGGGAGGGGACTGGTATGGAGAACAAACACCCTGCTTGGCACAGTCCATGTGAAAGGGTCAGGACCCGCTTTGAGGGCCTGGGCGGGGGGTGGGGGGAGGTGACCCCCTCTGGTGGTCTTCGCACGTGCAGAGCTGACCTCTGGTCCCTGGGGCCAGAGGCGTGGGGATCACCCTGGGGGTAGGGGAGACTGAGGCCAGCCGGATGAGACGCAGGGCTGGAAGAGCCCCCTGCAGCTAAGGGTGCCAGGTGCCTCTCTGGTGCTAGGAGACTCTCCAGGTGCCAGGATCACAGCTCAGTGGTTATCACCTACATCTTTAGCATACAGCCTAGACGACTTTGGCAGCCACCAGGGTTTCGAAATGAGTCGGCACCGTCCTAGGCCATGTGGGTCAATCAGCACCAGGGTCTGATCTCACAGAGGGGACTTGGCTCCTCCCAGCTTCTCTGGCCTTCTGGGGATCCGGCTGGGTGGGATCTGAGGCTGGTGGCCCTGCGTTGTCTTGGGTTGCGGAAGAGACACAGGCTGGGAGGCAGGGAAGAACCGAGTGGGGACAGATGCCAGCAGGCCCACCTCGATCCTGCAGGCTTTGGTGACGAGCCCACTCTGAAGAACGGGACGGGTGCCCCGGCCCGCACCCCCAGCCCCTCCGCCCCGCTCACCCGCTGCAGAAACTCCGTCCGCTCCTTCTTCTTGTTCCGGCATCGGGCTGCTGCCACTTTGTTCTTCTCTCGGCGTCTTTTCCTGCGCTCCTCTTCTTCATCTAGCTGTGAGGGCACAGAGCCGCCGGTCAGACGTGGAGGCAGGCCTGGAGGACAGCGTCCCTCCTGACACTCACAGACGGACAGTCCCCCTCCTAACTCACGTCTCGGCAGACAGGGAGCCTCCCTGCCTGCCGGCCCGCCGGCTCCCTGGCTGGTGGGATGGAAATGTCTCCCAGCCGGCCCACGGATCCTTCTGGAGCAGGTGGGCGAACCTGGGAGGGGTCAGTGGCCCGGGAGGGCAGGGTGGTCGGGTTCTGCCAGAGTTCAGGACGCTCTGAGCAGAGGTCTCTTGCCCAGCCCAAGCCTTCTGGGCACTATTTTCCAGGCCAGTGGTTCCCAGGCACTTCCTTTAAAAAATGCCTTGGGCATGAACACAGATTTCACATTCTACTCCCCCGCATTTCCATCTCCCCAGGCTACCCTCCCTCCTGGTCCTTCCAGAGGCTCCCATCTACCTCCTGGTGCTCCTAAACAGACTCCCCAGTCTCCTCACCCAGCTTTGATTCTTTTCCTGTCTTCTGCACATTCCTCCCCTGCCACCTACCTGTACCCCAGGATCCCAGGGCTCCCCAGAGTGCCCTGCACTGGACACAAGCAGAGGGGCTTCCTAAATCTCTCACTTGGCTTGCTTCTACCCC
>ML108255.1:22764-34188 GCA_003697995.1 Taxidea taxus jeffersonii | reverse complement strand
CAAGAAATCATCAATAAAAATTTGATCCAAAGAAATTTAACACTTGGACATTAAGAAATATATTTCTAAAAAAAACTGAGGTTCAAAACAGAAATTTAAGAGGAGGTTATAGATTTGTTCATTCATTTATGAATGGGTCAAAAAAGTTCACAAGAAACTGGGCAAGGCAGTAATGACAACACAAAAAAAGAGATTGCTTTATATTCCAACATATGGAATAAATAGTATTCAGAGGACTATCTGTATTCCTAAAAATACTTTTTTTTTTATTATTTGACAGACAGAGACCACAAGTAGGCGGAGAGGCAGGCAGAGAGAGAGGAGGAAGCAGGATCCCGCAGAGCAGAGAGCCCGATGCAGGGCTCGATCCCAGGACCCTGGAATCATGACCTGAGCCGAAGGTAGAGTCTTTAAACCACTGAGCCACCCAGGCTCCCCCTAAAAATACTTTTTAATAGTAGGATTGCTGTTAACAAAGAGGAAAAGGAGAAAAAACTGAAAAAATAATAGGATATAACCTAAAAATGAAATTGAGAGACATAAACTTGAAATTAATGAAATAAACAAACTACTAAAAAAGTTTTTATAAAATCTACTCTTTTTAAGAGAGAAAAGAAATATAACTTCCTGTCAATGCTAATCAAAACAAAAAGGAAACTAAAATATGAAATACCAAGAATGAAAAAGCTCTGTAAGTGTAAAAAAGCAAGAGTGAAAGGAGAATATATGTTCAACTTAATGAACAGAAAATTGTCATTTTTATGAAAATGTAAATTTCTAAGATTAATTTGTTTTAATAAAGTATTAATAGGTTCTAAAGATCTACCACCTAGAAAAGTACAAAATCCAGAAAGTTTTCTAGGTGAGCTCTGTCTACTTTTTTCCTTTTTTAAAGATTTTATTTATTTATTTATCAGAGAGAGAGCACAAGCCGAAGAATGACAGGCAGAGCAGGCAGAGAGAGAAGCATGCTGAGCAAAGAGCCTGATGCAGTACTCATTCCCAGGACCCTGGGATCATGACCTAAGCCAAAGGCAGACGCTTAACCGACTAAGCCACCCAGGCTCAGTCTACTTTCTGATCATGATAACCACCGTCTTCAATTACCATCACTACCAACACTTTCTTTTATTTATTTCGACTATGCTGGGGGTATAAACTAAGACATCAAAATGGGACAAAGCAAATATGTCTTATAAAGATAGAGAAATTCCTAATAAATCAAAATCACCCTAAATATAATACCATATTTTAAATGTCACATTCTAACTAAGAACAGTCTTCCACAACTATTAATTCAACATTGAGCAAATTAATCAATACAACTTCTTATATCAACAAGTTAAACAGAAAAAAAACCATGATTATCTCACCATGTGCTAAAATAACACTTAATAAAATTTGGAAACCGTCCCTCATGCAAATGCTTAGCAAAATAGGAAAAGAAAGAAATGCTCCACAGTGAGGTCTAATTAATAATATCCAACAAGAAGCATGACAATAATGATGATGAAAGTCATTATGATTAAGCAGAGTAGTGATTACAACAAGGTTAGACAGTCACTAAACAAAAAAAACTTTATTTGATACTTTGACTAGAAAACACAAAGGACAACTAAAAATGTATTTGAAATAATTAAACAATTGGGTGAGGTGGCCAAATACAAGTTCAATAGCTATATGTTAATGCTAATAACTTCATGTTAGAAGTAAGTATGTAAAGAGAAAATCTCATTAGTAGAAGTTGTAAGAACCACAAAATACATATTAAATTTAACTTCAAATTATGAGGTCTATATAAAAAGAGTTGTAAAATTTTATAAAAGGACAGAAACTAAAATATCAGTAAATACAGAGATATAGCACGATCCTGGGTTGGGAGAATTTTAATATCATAAAAGTGGCAATTCTACCCAAACCAACATGCTATCTTACTAGAAGAGCAATCAGGAGCCCAATTTTTTTTCTTTAAGATTTTATTTATTCATTTGACATGGAGAGAGGGATCACAAGTAGGCAGAGAGGCAGGCAGAGAGAGGGGGTAAGCAGACTCCCTCCTGAGCAGAGAGCCTGATGTGGGGCTCAATCCCAGGACCCTGGGATCATGACCTGAGCCGAAGGCAGAGGCTTAACCCACTGAGCCACCCAGGCACCCCAGGAATTTTTTTTTTCAATTTTATATTGAAAAATAAATGTGTGAGAATTTCCTAGAAATATTTGAAAACCAAGAATGGCAGATAATTTGCTTTTCAAGCTTTTAAATCTACACAAATATAATACTAGTATTGACACAGGAATAGATGGATCAGTGAACGAAACAAATAGCAAAAGTACAAAATAAAATATGTAGTTGGAAGTTAATATATAGTAAATAGGATATTGTAATAAAACAGAAAATTGTGATTTTCCAAGTGTGATGTTGAAATAGCACCTTTCCGTCAACCAAAACAAACTTGTTTTTTATAATTAGCCAGATAATACACATTTTCAGCTTTGCAGTGCACTCAGCATCTTTCACAAGTACATTGACATTTTAGGAAGAAAAGAGCCAAAGGCGACATATAAACAAATGGGCCTTGTGTTCCAATAACACTTTATTTTTAAAAAATGGACAGTGGGCCAGATTTGACTTGTAGGCTATGGTTTGCCAACACCCGAAATAGAGTAAATTTAAGCAAATTTCCTGCCTCATGATAAATTAAATATGGCTTAAAAACCTAATGCAAAGTTAAAAACAAAAATACTAATCCCAACAATATTAAAAAGAAGAAACGTTTCATCATCGCACAGTGAAGAAATTTTCTTGAATAGGACAGGAAACCCAGATAATAGAAAGGGAGTGCTTTACATATTTGCTGCAAAATTACATAGAAGTAGAGTATAGGAAACCATCAAGTCAAAAGGCAAACTACAGCTTGGGAGAAAGTATTTGCAAGAGCATATAGCAGGGAAAGGATAAATACATCTAATATATAAAGAATTCTTGCAAACTGACAAGTAAAACTGAAATGATCCAGTTGGTACATCTGTAAAGGATATAAACAAGCAATTCTCAAAAGAAGAAATTCAAAGCACCCTTAAACTTTAGAAAGTATGCTCTTTATAAGTAAAGTCAGGTCATCTTCTGCTCAAAACATCAAAACCTCTCTATTCAATCAGCGTGGAAAAGACCTTCTAATAGTTTATCTCTCAGAATTTTCCCTTATGAATCTCTGTCTTACTCATCCCACCCCAACCACATACCTGCTTTGCTCTTTCTTAGAAACACAGGTGCCCTCCTAAATAAGACTTTCACACACTGATGTGTCCTTGACCTTGAATGCTGCTCCTCCAGGTTTCTGCATTCCCTCACCAGCTTCTCGAGTCCTCAATGCCTTCTTCTCAAGAGGCCTGAGACCACTCTATGGAAAATAGCATACCTCCCCCAACACACACACACACTCACACACACACATACACACACACACACACACACACACACCATTCCTCTTCCCTCTCCCCTCTGTTTTTTTTAACGTATTATTTTTAACCTACTGTACAATTTATTTGTTTATTTTCTGAATCACTATTCCCTCACCAAGAATGTAAACTCTCTAACCAGTGGGATGTTGGATCACTGGTGCATTCCAAAACCCTAGAACAGGGGCTACTTGGGTGGCTCAGTGGGTTAAAACCTCTGCCTTAGGCTCAGGTCATGACCCCAGGGTCCTGGGATCCAGCCCCACATCGGGCTCTCTGCTCAGCAGGGGGCCTGCTCCCCACCCCACCCCACCCCCCCGCTTCTCTCTCTGCCTGCTTCTCTGCCGACTTCTCTGCCTACTTGTGATCTCTGTCTGTCAAATAAAAAATTAAAAAATAACCTTTAATTAAAAAAAAAAACCTAGAACAGAGGCCATATATATAATGTTATGCTAACAAATACTTAACAAGTGGCTGGGGAGTGGGTAGCTAGCACTTGTTAATTATAAGGCTTAAAATCTCCCAGGTTGGTGGATTTCAAGCAACCAATGTAACATTGTCTCACCTGGTTTTGGAAAAATTTAAGCACCACCAGCTGTCATGAGTCAATACAACCCAGTTCCAAAACACCACTGGGTACATAGTAGGTGTTTAGTAAATATTTGTTGATTAAATAAATCCTCACTAGTAATTGGGAAATGCAAATCAAAGCAAGATACAATTTTCACCTAACAAGTTGGCATAAAGTGCCAGAGACTGATAACTTCAGCAATCCCACTTTTTTTTTTTTTCTAAAGATATTTTATTTATTTATTTGAGAGAGAGAGAGAGCATGAGAGGGGAGAAGGACAGAAGGAGAAGCAGACTCCCCATGGAGCTGGGAGCCCATGTGGGACTCGATCCTGGGACTCCAGGATCATGACCTGAGCCGAAGGCAGTCGCTTAACCAACTGAGCCACCCAGGCGCCCAGCAATCCCACTTTTAAAAACAAATTTTATAGGGGTTCCTGGATGGCTCAGACGGTTAAGCGTCCTACTCTTGATCTCAGCTAAGGCCTTAATCTCAGGGTTGTGAGTTCGAGCCCTGTAAGGAGCCCCACACTAGACATAATAATAATAATAATAATAAATAAATAAAATAGAAACAAATTTTATAGCAAGAAAAATATCTAAAAAAGGAATAAGAATATCAGTGTCTAAAGAGATATGTAATCAAGTATACATTTATTGCACTGTTTGTAATGGCAAAAAAGAAAATCTGGACTTAATATAAATATCCCACGAATTGAAAAATTGTATAGGGGCACCTGGGTGGCTCAGTGGGTTAAAGCCTTTGCCTTTGGCTTGGGTCATGATCTCAGGGTCCTGGGATCGAGCCCCACATCGGGCTCTCTGCTCAGCCGAGAGCCTGCATCCTCCTCTCTCCTTCTCTGCCTGCCTCTCTGCCTATTTGTGATCTCTGTCTGTCAAATAAATAAATAAATCTTAAAAAAAAAAAAGAAAAGAAAAATTGTGTATAAATTATGGTTCACTCACAGGATTAAATGTTTTACAGATAATAAAATAATGAGTGATATCTTTAAATATTAACCTAAAAAGTTATTCATGGTGTGTTTTAAGTGGAAAATGTTAAGTTGCAGAGCAATAAGCATAAGAAGATTGAATTTGGTTGAAAATGTTAATAAAATAATTTTAAATGTTTCTTTTATTTGCAACATCAGAAAAATATTTAAAACACTTGATTTAGAATTACATTTGAGAAAAAACATTATATGAATCTTCATATTCCTTTCCCCTTTTTCCCCTAAAATATTTAGAAAGTCTTTTATAATATGGGCTTCTACTATACTCTTAATAGAACAGTTTCTGATCTATTAAAAATTTTATCCACTAAATCTCTTTTTAATAAAAAGATCTTGTTGAATTACCTTCAAGTTATGCTTTAAACATCCTGTTTCCTACTGTGTTACTATATCATCTGCACAGCTCAAATTTCTAGGCCTAGGGTTATAATATCAAAAAGTTGCCCCCCAAAATGGAACTTGGTCGTAAAAAAACAGTGTCAATGACCCATCATCCCAAAATGTGATTCTAAATAATGTTTCCAAATGGAATTGAAAAGAGGATATATACAGTAATTAATAATGATAGTTACCATTTTTGAGAACCCAAATCCAAGGGTAAACAAGTGGATACAAAGGTCAAAATTTAATGACTTTGTTGAGTGTATGAACCAGAATATCAATGTGGCCATAACTTGGTGAGGATTGGGTCGTATAAGAAAAAGGGAGAAGTCAGATACACAGGCTGTGCTAGGGAGAATGGGTTCTATTCCAAGGGCAATGGAAAGCCACAGATAAGATTTATAAATTCAACAGGGTAAAATTTAAGAAGTAAAAATGCTATGATTTATGCCTTTAAAAGATCATTTTGGCTGCAGTGTGGAGAGTCCATTTCAGGGGAGCAAAAGAGTGGTGAGGAGCCTCATTAGGAATGGGTTGCAGTAGTGGGCCAGGAGGAGGTATTGGTTTGGATTGGGGTGGAGGTGGGACATGCAGAGTCGATCGATGTCAGACATACCATAGAGCATCTTGAGTACATAGTGATGGATCCAATGTGGTGGT
Source organism: Taxidea taxus jeffersonii (assembly GCA_003697995.1). Classification (NCBI taxonomy): domain Eukaryota; kingdom Metazoa; phylum Chordata; class Mammalia; order Carnivora; family Mustelidae; genus Taxidea; species Taxidea taxus. The sequence goes on along the minus strand of ML108255.1, from coordinate 28,105 downwards.
AAAGAGAGGAATCTAGGAGGACTCCTATACTTCACCACAACATCCCCAGTGCCCTTAGGTATTCTGATATTTAGCGGGCTAGCAGAGAAAGAGAAGCCAACCGCAGAGGTCACCTACTTTCAATAAGCAACCAGTGGAGAAAGTCCTGAGTGACATGAAGAAAACATCAAGACCTTAGGGATACAAAGGATAAGAGAATAGAGTGTTTCAAGAAGGGGTAGTTAATTATGTTAAATCCTGCTGAGGGGTCATGGGAGATAAAGACAAAGATGGCCACTGGATTTGGCCCATAGGAGTTAGGGTACTCTTGACCCAGCAGTTAGAATAGTGAGAACACAAGCCAAGTGATGGAAAGAAGAGAAGCTATAAGTGAGGACAGATAGTGGTGAGTGTAGCAACTACTTTGGGAAGATTTGTTGAAAAGTAAAACAGAGAAATGAGGCAATAGATAAGGGAAGATCAAATTGGATCACTGAAAGGTTTATTTATGATTAGACTACCTTGGTACTTATTTTTACATTAATGGTGTCGACCCCTAGAGAAAAATGGAAGATTCAGGGGAGAGAGGAATCTGTGGGGCAAAGTCCTCAAGTGTGGTGAGATAACTGAGCCAGGCTACTGGGGGCTATTGGTGGAGGTGCTGGCTACTCAGTCCAGGTCACACCAGGAGAGGGTGCAGAGGGTTGGAGTAGAGATACAAAAGACTAAGATGAAGCAGACATGAGGATTTCCCAACTAGGACCATAATTTTCCCATGGAAGTGTGAGGCACAGTCTCAACTTGAGAGCGGAGTGGGAGAACAAAGGCAAATGTTGAGGAATCATTTTGGAAAGAAAAAGACCAGATTCCTTGTAACAGCAAGGTTTGCCTATCTGAGAAAGAGGCAATTTGATGGTTGCCATCCTTAATGGAAGCCCCATTAGCCCACATTCTCATTTTTCTGTAGGCACATCTAGTCCTCTAATCACTGGATGAAGGAGGTGTTACTGTCTCCACTTACCAGGTGAAGGATAGATCTGTGAGGCTTACAGATGCTGAGTAACTTTTGATTTTAAAAAACCTCTTTGAAGGGAATCTGAGTGGCTCAGTTGGTTAAGCATCCAACCCTTGGATTCAGCTCAGGTCATGATCTCCTGGTCGTGAGACCAAGCCCTGGGTTGGGCTCCTTGCTGGGCATGGAGTCTGCTTAAGATGATCTATCTCCTTCTCCCTCTCCCTTTGCCCCTCTCCCCAATTCCCCACTCATGCTTTCTCTCTCTCTTTCTCAAAAAAAAGAAAAAGTCTCTGATAGAAACAATAGTAATAGTAACTGCTACCGGTCTTCCCCCAAAGTACTATTTGGAATAGTATAGGGATGATGAAGGAGATGGTTTTAAGAATAATTCCAAGGTCATAACAAACATGCTTCAACAGAAATAAGGGGCAAAGGTATGAAAGCAATCCCCTGATACTTTTGAAAAGCAATTATCCCAGTATATATTGATAACTCTGAAATCTTTGTTCAAAGCTTAATTTTTAATAGACTTTCTGATCTTAATTGCTTTAGTAGAAACCATATAAGATGATAATCTGCAAATGACCTGAAAGAAAAGCACAAGCTATAATAAACCCGGCAATATTTATTCAAAATAAGTTCCAATGCATCAACCAATTAATAAAACCAGCAATGATCATGGCCTTGGGTAACAAAAACACTCAGTTTCTAGCAGCAAAACAGTGTCAAAGAAAACAAATGTCCTGTGAGAAATGTCTTTAAAAGCTCATCACCTTATAAATCAACCTGAGCAAATCAAATATGGCAATTAACATGCAAAAAGTCTAGATGCAGTTCTTGGAAAAAGGAATGCAAGGAAATAGCAGATTTGTTTCCACTTGAACAATGCAAAGGAAAACAAATAGTAGGCTGTGTTGATTAACTGATGCCAGCCAAGTCTGACTGCTTTCTGGATAAGTTTGCAGGGTTAGCAGACGGAGCAAAGGCAAAGAGCATGCACATTTGTGTGTGACTGTGTGTGTACAAATATGTTACACATAACTGCACACAATCATATACGCATATACATTTGAAATGTGATTTGTATTTAAGAAAATCCACAAAAGATTTTATTAAAGTCAATTTTGTAGACACACAGATGAATTTAAACATGTGTACAAGACAGCTAACATAGGGCTTTATAACCCAGGGAGAAGCCACAGAGATATTTTATTTGGTCAGCATAATGGGACATTTTTAAGAAATAACCTAGAAACTTAGGGATAAACACTCTATTTTTGACTTGTCATATGAAATAGAGGTTTTCTTAGAAGTAAAACTTAACATTCAAAAATTTGAGCTTAAAAATGCAGAAAGTATGCCTGGCTGGTGCAGTCAGTTAAGTGACCAGCTCAGATCATGATCTCAAGGTTGTGAGATCGAGCCCCAACATCAGCTCGGAGTTCAGTGTGTGGTTGGCTTAAGTTTCTCTCTCCCTCTCCCTTAAGCACTTCTGTCCCACACATTCTCTCTCTGTCAAATAAATAAGTAGATATTTAAAAAATAAATAAATAAAATACAAATGCAGACAAGTAATATCCAACAGAAACAAACAAACAAAGAAGATATATACGTGCATAAACTTATAGGGATGCCTGGGTGGCTCAGGTGATTAAACCTCTGTCTCCGGCTCAGGTCATGATGCTGGGTTCCTGGGATCTAGTCCCACATTGGGCTCCTTGCTCAGTGGGGAACCTGCTTCTCCCACTGTCTGCCAATCCCCCTGCTTGTGCTCTCTCTTTCTGACAAAATCTTTTTTAAAAAGTGGATAAACGTACAAATGTGTTGAGCCACCCATTTTGATGATGCCAGGTTTCTCTTTATGTAAATCATCTTAGATGCCAATATTTCTACACCCTTTAAACTTATATAAATAATGAGAACAACAGCTATAATTTCTCAGGTTCCTACACTGTGACACAGACTACCAGGTTCTTTATAACACCCTAACTCCTGTACTGAAAAGAACTGAATTGGCCCCATTTAACTGATAAGGAAACAGGCTCAGAGAACTTGAACTCAAACTCTTTGTGGGTCTCAGAGAACTAGAAAGTGGTAAGATGAGATTAAATCCCCCAAAGCTTAGTTGTCTCCACTGCCCCTCTCTGCTACCCCAGAGCCTGTCATGTCAATGGGCAGAAGGAAAGGAAGCAGATTCCATTACCTCTCATCATCCCTGTTATTGCCACAGAGTCCAGGTCTGGATGATCACCTTGTCCTTGTCAGTCCCACTATCACTGACACAGAGTCACCATCTCTCCATCCCTGTCCATCAGGATTTATGACTGGCTAAGAGTGAAAGCTTCCAAAACAGTTCCCAGGCCACTTCCCCACCCTGCACTCTAGACACACAGCTCACACTTACTGAGGATCTGACCTCCATACCATGTGCATACTCATGTCCTGTAGGTTCCATTTCAATCAAGGTTATATTGGTGCTCATGCACACGTGTGAGTACAGGCATGTGTGTGTGTTGTGTGTGCATGTGTGCCTGTGCATAGGTATATGTGTGTATGTGTGTTGGCATGTGTCTGTGTGTGTACATGTGCTTATGTGCCAGGGGATGGAGTGGGGACATGAGAGACAGTGCTGATCACTTGGAAAGCTGGACCCTTGTACATTTGGAAGGGCCCCAGTAGAATCTTAGCTCCCTTACTTAATACTATCTTCTTGGACTGCTCTGGGTCCTTTACTTTGGTAGTCCTCCACAGGGGCAATTTTGGCCCAAGGGGACATTGAGCAATAGCTGGAGATCACTTTGGTTGTTACAACCAGAAGTGCTACTCACACTCAGTGGGTAGAGGCCAGGAATGCTGCAAAACACTCCACAACACACAGAACAGCAGCAGAGAAGCATCCCCCCCAGAAGTCAGTAGTGCCGGGGCTGGCACTGTCTTCCCTGGACCCTGACAAACAAAGGCATTCCACAAGCATCTTCACTCTCACTGGGCCTTCCAGGCTCAGGCTGCAGCTCCTCCTACCTGAGTCAGCTCCATGAAACATAACTCAAACAAATTACTTCCATTCTGAAAATTGTGTGAAATCTTGACACTTTAGCCTGACGTGCGAGGTCGCCACAGATTTTCTGCAGTGGACTTTTCCAGTCTTGTGTCCTATTGCATCTCTTCCTACACACTATGCCCAGAATATCAAAAAGGCTCACTATTTCCCTCATCCGATCTCTGCTTTCTGATCTCTATGCTTTTGCTCCTACGCAACACCCAAGAATCTTCTTCTCCGCTAAATGTCAAAGTCTTCACATTCTTCCAAGTCTAGTAAAAAAGTTACCCTTCCACACATCCCAACCTGATCCCCTCAAAGCCGTGCTTCTACCACCAGGACCCCTGTGACACTTCATCTGAGCCTTTTCTAGAATGGTCTTGTGCATGCCTCACTGGACGGATGGCTCTTGATTGAAAGATCCAAGAACACTCTCATTTTAAATTATTGTTGAACAAAAGAATGAAGTGGCTAATTAATGTTAAATGACTTTTTAGAATCGAACAGAAGGGGTATCAATATATTTTATAAGCTCCCAACCAGAAAAAGTGCTCAAATACTCATTTATGTGTGACATAATCAAGTAAATTAATGGATTGATTGCTAAGAACCCAGGACAAGTCATTATGTGATTTGGTTAAGTCGTAACGTCTATCAATTTCACTTCAAATAATTCCATAATAATTCTTTGAGTTCATGAATCCAAGATGACTGATTTTCTATGAGTTGGGAAGGGCCACATGCTATGTGATACCTGCTCGTGTCGTGGGGGACCAGCCCTCAGAAAGCACATTTTCTATGCTGTTAAATTTCTTTGAACTTAAGGTAAACATGGCCCATATAATTCTGACAAGACCCAAGAAGAAAGCCTCTCTTGTAAAAGAAATGGACACCTGTTTGCTCAATTTCACTTGAGAGATGGTTTTGATTCTGAGCCACATTAGGTAAGGCCTTGCTTTAGAGCTGCTGTGGGTAAATCCTCAGGACCTCAAAAAGAGCACACTGCTTACTCACCTCTCTAGCCTATAACTCCTTACCCTAAGCTTTCAGTGGGGTGCCATCTGAGAATGGCAGTTAAATTCTAAGGGCAATAAAATTCATCCCAACAGGTCATTTCCACGAAGCAGGGTCAAATCTGAGGAGCAATAGCTAAGTAAGTTAGATCTTGTTTGGCCCCTTGACCCCCTATTATACCTCTTTTAGGGTACATTCCACATACTTTAGGCAGGCAAACCTTCATCCTATCCTCTACTATTCAAACTTCTCTAATGACTGAGGCTCCAAAATGATCCTACCAATGTCATCAC
>ML108254.1:36660-52196 GCA_003697995.1 Taxidea taxus jeffersonii | reverse complement strand
CAATGGCTGGGGGAAGGGTGTAGCCAAGCGATTACAGAAAAACAAGAGAGTGTTTAGTTAATCAATGGCTGGGGGGAAGGGTGTCTATATGCGGGGTCTTTCAGCCCTCAACTTCTACCGCCGTGGGGGTGGTCAGGATGACAGCAAACGGTCCCTTCCAGCGAGGCTCCAAGTTTCCCACTTGGTGGCGACATATCCAAACCAAGTCCCCGGGTTGGTAAGGATGTGGTTCCACCTATGCCTCCGTCTCCATCTCAGCGTGGGCACTTTGGATCCCTGCGTGGGCTAGACAGACTGTAACGCCTGCAGTGACTGGAGTACAGACTGGTTAGTCATTTCTGCTAGAGCAACCTCTTGTAGCCGAGGGCAGAGCAGGGGGTGGGGTCTCCCGAACATTATTTCAAATGGGGTCACCTTGATTAAGTAGGGTGTACACTGCACCCTGAGGAGGGCAAAAGGAAGGAGATCCACCCATCCACCACTGCCAGTCTCCAGAATTAGCCTTGTCAAGGTCTCTTTAAGAGTCCGGTTCATTCTCTCTACTTGCCTGGAGCTCTGGGGCTGGCAGGCACAATGTAATTTCCAATTAGTGCTGGAGGCCTTGGCCAACGCCTAAAACTCAGAAATGCAGGGCATTGTCTGCCCCAATTGCAAGAGGTAACCCAAACCTCTAGTAGCTTTTTGGCTACCACTCCTGCCATCTCATGTTTGGCAGGGAAAGTCTCTACCCAGCCTACCGTCTGGTCTTACCCTTGGCCATTTGCAGTGCCATGGGGAGTGCAATCAGCTCCGCTTTGTGCCGAGATTCCATACGGCAGGGCCGCCATCCAGAGTCCCTGCTCAGCTCGGGAGAGACCACTGCAGCACCCACGTACCTCTTTCCACCGACCATGTAGTTACTCCTGTGACCTGTGTTAGGACCTCCCTGCAGTTGTGTGGGTGGTCCGCCAGCTCCTCTGGTAGCAACATATGTGGATTTAGCACCACCGGGGACCAGAAAGTGACTTTCGGTTCATTGAGGAGGAGGGCCTGATACCCCGTCACTTGGACGTTTCTCATCCATCAGTCTGGTGGAGTCCGGAGAAGGCCCCCGATAGCGTGAGTGGTTGTCAAGATGAGATTTTGACCCAAAGTCAATTTACTTGCATCCTTGACCAGGAGGGCCGTGGCAGCAATTATGCGGAGGCAAGGAGCAGGGAACCCAGCTGCTACTGGATCTAGCTTCTTGCTAAGATAGGCTACTGGCCTTTGCCAAGGCCCCAGAGCCTGAGTCAAAACTCCCTTGGCCACCCCTGCCTTTGCTTCCCAGGGGAGGGAGCACTGCCGGACGTGAACAGCCGTGGCTGTCGCTTTTAACTGTACCACCACTGGAGGCTGTCCCTTGGCCAAGCCAGGGGCTTCCCTTCTGCGTAGACCTCGGGAAGCTCGACCTGTAGGGCTTCGAAAAGGCTCCCCCTGCTTTGTCTCTGGTTCTGAGACTGGCTCGTAAAAGAGGTATTCATCTACTGCTGCCACAAACACCTGCACAGTGGGGCTCCGAACCACAGCCCTTTCAGTCTTTGGTGGCCAGCACTACCATCCTCTTTTGGGGCACTCCTTGGCCCAATGTCCTTTTCCCTGGTGAGGCTTCTGGGAACTCTGTAAGCAAGGTATCAGGCCAACAGGTCCAAAGGGCTTTACTGCTTCAGGTTTTATAACGTCAACCTTAGTTCCTTTAAGCTTTCTGGTCATATCTGGGTCTTTTCAAATATGGCATTCCAGTCAAAGCCTTGGTAAAATAACCAGTGTTTCCAGTGGTGTCCTGTTACAAGGAGAACAGATTCTTACTGAACTTATGCAAATGACTGATTGCCAAAGAAGAAAGAATACTTGTGGAGACCTTTCGGTTTCAGAGGGTTCAGATAGAAAGAGTTGAATGCCTTGATTTGTTTACAAATGAGTACTTTTACATCTCTCTAAGTTACAAATGACTTAAGAAAAAGTTTACCTAGTCTGGAAGAGCAAACATTACAGAACCAGTTTAAAATAAGACAAAACATTAAGAGACACAACATTACAACCTTTCAGTTCATCTAGTCCCATGTTGCTAATTCCAGTTTAGTCCGAATGCAGCTTTTATTTCTGGAAATTCTTTTTTTTTTTAATAAGATTTTATTTATTTATTTGACAGAGATCACAAGTAGGCAGAGAGGCAGGCAGAGAGAGAGAGGAAGGGAAGCAGGCTCCCCGCTGAGCAGAGAGCCCGATGCGGGGCTCGATCCGAGGACCCTGAGATCATGACCCGAGCCAAGGCAGAGGCTTTAACCCACCGAGCCACCCAGGCGCCCTACTTCTGGAAATTCTTACCCATTTCGGTTCCAGGATTTCAACATATCAAAGACCTGTATTTACTGAAAGTCTCCCATATGAATTTCCTTTAAGGTGGAGTTCATTTTACAAAAGAATTAAAACAATTACAAGTGACAAAAACTCAGAATAGATATGGTTAAATATCAAGTGATGACCCTTATTAAAACATTAAAACTTTAGGAAATGTATAGAACCTCTTGAGTAGTTACAGCATTTACCCAAATGTAACCCACGGTTTATCATTGGTTTAGCAGTATTCCCTGAGTAACTTAGCATATAAGGAAAAGCCTTATGAGTCAAAGAGATCTCATTTACAACTCTGGGCAGGCAGAGAAAACCATTTACATTTTCTTAGAAACACCTCAATCTCTAGTGAAGACTAAATATTAACCAATTGTATACTGTTACAACAGAATTCTTAGAAGGCAAATTTATGAATCAGTTAAGCACAAAACATGTTTACCAACAGATTTCAAAAGCACAAACCTAGTTCCAACAACCAGCGCTCTAGCATTTTATCCCATTTGGTCTAAAGTTTCAGGTTACCAAAGACTTTGAAAGCTACTTTAACAATTACCCATGAAAACTTTGAGACAATTAACCATCAGTTTTAGTCATCTCTTTGCTAACAGATTTCAGCAACTAACACGAGCTTATTTGACCCTCAGTAAACTTTGAAGTTTCACATTTACTGCTGTTAACTCAAAAGACATGTTCGTCTTAATTAAACCAACAAACTTAACTTAGTTCAAACACTGATTTACGTTCCACCTGGGCCCACTCCACTTCGAATGTTTACCTGAGACACGGGTGGGAAGATCTGGAGTGGGGTGGGTGTTAGGTCCAGGGGTGCTCTTCTTGTTTCCCGACAGTGAAGAGAGAAGGAGCCATGGTGCAGGAAGCACCGAGGATGGTCTAGAGGCCAGTTATGCAGGCCACACCCAAGTTGTTGCAGAAACAGAACAAGGAGACAGAAGAACAAGGTGCTGCCTGAAGAGAGAGAAAGGATTCCCAGTTTTAGAGCTCAACAGCTCCGAGACAGGAGCAGACGCCATGCTTTCCCGCCAGCAAGGGCGGAGCGGGGAGGGTGCTAGCCGGTCCACGTCGGGCCAGAGAGGGCAAGGAACTTGCCCGAAACAAAGGGAGTTTTTGGCAGCTGCTTGGGAATCTTCCTTAAAGTCTCTGTCTCGAGTTAGACTAACCGCAGTTGGTTCCAATTATACCCATTAACACAAGAAATGAGATAAAAGTCAGAATCCCCTTACTCTCTGCTTCCCCATTTTTCCAAACACAATAAACAACACGACAGACAACAAAAAGACAAGACAAAGACAACTGCAGGCCTAGCGGTCCTTAACCAGAACCTGCCACCGGTGGGGACTTTTTTTTTTTTTTCATTTATTTTATTTATTCCTGTTTTATATGGTTTAATACAATTGTATTGATTTCTCCAGACATGTCTTACAGGTGAACATTAGCTCTCTTCATACATATTTTATTGTTTTGTATCTATTGTGAATGGAATTCTTTTCCCACATATTTTGAAATTAGTTATTTTTTTTTTTACTTTATTTAAGCTTTATTTAAACATATGATGTAACCCCACCACCCTCACCCAACCCCTCTTCCCCCCACCCCCCTCAATTTGTTTTATGACATTAAGAGTCTCTTTTGGTTTTTCTACGGTGGGGACTTTCTTGATCTCCTGACCGCCTAGGGGGACTGGAACCCCTGATGACTGCCTAGGGGGACTCGAACCCCCTGACTGTCCAAGGGGGACTCAAACCCCCGATGACTGCCTAGGGGGACTCGAACCCCCTGACGATCTAGGGGGACTTGAATCCCATGGGGGGAAGGGGCATCCCCGCATCCACTCCAGCCCTGGGGAGCATGGCTGCATCCAGCTTCTCCCCGGTGGTCTCTACCCTGGAGCTCCACAACCAGACAGACAGGATCCCGAGATCTTACCTCTTACCTCCGGAGGCTTTTCCCAGAAACTCTGATGCTGGCTCAGTTCTCGTCATTTGATCCCAGAGAGCCCCCAATGTTGGGTCCGTAATCAACGGAGCGAGACTGATATAAAGCGAAGGTCAAGCAAAGCTTTATTTCGCGCCAAGCATCAAGAATCAAACTGACCGGCCAGGGCCGTCTCTTACAAAGAGAGGCGACCCCTCTCTGCCTAACAGACTGGATTTTAAGGGCAAAGGTCATGTGGTTGGGCCGGGCCATGCACAGGTGGCCAATGACACAGAGAAAACTGCACAGGGATCCAGTTGCTCTTTGGGCTCCTTGCTCAGTGGTGGCCTACTTCCTCTGCCTGCTGCTCCCTGTGCTTGTGTGCACTCTCTAACAAATACATAAAATCTTTTTTAAAAAGTTCAATAGATAGGACACAATCACAATACAGGCAAGAGAGGTTTAGTGTGGAACCAGAGGCTAACTGCGTCACTTTCCTTAAAATTTAGGGTGACCTACCAACCTTGTCCTTAAATGTCACAGACGTGTAAGGGGTGTGAAAGAGGAAACCATGGGCTCAAATGCAGTTACTTTGTCTAGGCCATGTCACCAAAAGGGCATAATACCAAAGCACACTGCCCTTTCAACTTCCCCCAGATATACAGTTTCCAAACTCATTCAGGGATTTTCTGGTCAGTACCAAAAAGGTAATCTACATAGATGGGGGTCTCTCCACCCCCCAAAGAAAGATGAGGGATTCTCCTTACAATACTCTTGTCCCCACAGTAAGGTGACCTCATCTGACATAATCCCTTTTTATCTGTTTATGACGTTCTTGTCCTACCCTTAAACACCTTTCCTTTCCAGTAGCGCTTTGGAGCTGCCCTCTCCTTGCTAGATGGGATACTGCCCAATCCACAAATCAATGAATAAAGCCAACAGTTTACAATGTACCGGGCTGAATTTTTGTCTTTTAACAGGAACTTTTTTGCATTCTTCCTAACCAGTCCAAAACTGACTCTAATGTTTCAGGGTGCAAATACATCTTTCTAGCTACGCACTGGCTCATTTCTTTTTGAAATGCTGTACGAAATGATATGTTATTTAAATCAGTAAAAGGATCTGGAAGCATCTAAAATAATAGTTTCCTACTTTGGAAACTAACCGTCATAGAGTCTGAAAGAAGGGCTCTTCTCCGCCTTTAACAAGGGACAAAGCAGGTCCTGTGGGTAGAAGCCTCACTTCCCAGCATCCCTCAGGGTGCGACGTTACCAAAGTTCCGGTATTCCACATATAGGACGTCCTACCCAAGACCCGGGAGCTCTGGGAGCCACACTACCCGGAAGAGCCTTCGCCGAGAGAACGCAGAGCCAATAAGGGAACAGGACGCGGCACTCGTAGGCGGGCGCATGCGCTGGGGGCGGGACTTCCGGCTGTGTTCCCGGCTCTAGATGTATTTGCCTCTTCTAAGGTCTGTTATCTCTTCAAGTTCCGGAGCGCTGATTCAGGGTCGTGGTGACTGATCGTGAAAACGCGTCTGGAGGCGCCGTCCTCGCTGCACCCGGTTCTCTCCGGGTGTCCGCTCCCCTCCGGCCCGCTGCCGGCCCACCGAGTCCGATGGCGGCGGCCGCGCCCCGGCGCTCGGCTGAGGTAAACGCTCGTCCCCCGGGCCCTCCCCGCCGGCCCCCACCCAGAGCCCGAAGGCCCGAGCGCGGGGCGCCTGCTCGCGGCCCTGCGGCCCAGGCCCGGTGTCCGGGACAGGGAGGCGCCGGCGGGCGGGGGCGCGTGCGGGGGCGGGCTCCGGGCTGAGGGGCCGCTGGGCGGCGGCTGCGGGGGACGCGCAGCTGCATTGGTCCTGTCAGGAGCGGGGAGCGGCGCGGCGGCTGAGGCCTGCGCCGGCGCTGCCTGACGAGGCCGCGTGTGCTGGCGCTGACGGGGGGCGGTCGAAGCCGGGCGTCGGGGGCTTTCTCGGGCCGCGGAGAAGCGCCCGCGCCGGGGCTGAGCGCGCGGGCAGGGCGCGCAGGAGGAGGGGCTCGCGGTAGTCGCGGGTGGTGGCCCGGACTGCCACCGTGTCCGCCTTGGATGCTGGAGAACCGGCTGCTGTTGGTCTGTGTTCCGAGAAGGGCTGAGGCGCATCGTGGGTGTCGCAGGGGAGAGGAGAACGGGGCGACTGAGGGGGGACCCCGGGGCTTTTGGTCGGTGACGCTTGAAAAGGAAACTGCAGAGATTTTACCCGCAGAGATGTGTTTCTGTGGGAGCGACGGGGAACGGCGATGGGACCGAAGAAGCCGAGCCAGAGCAGTGGCCAGTGTGGAGAAGCGGAGGGAGGTCGTGCCTTTTTTTATTTAGCGGGAAAGCAGCGAAAGCTCTTACATCCTCCCCGGTCCGCGGGGCTAACCTGGGGGGTGGAAGTCCCGTGGCTTCTCATTGGCTGCGCCGGTGGGTGGGGCGACCGCGGAAAGACGGTCTTCTGGGGGAGGGGTGCCGAAGTAGCATCCCCAGATCAGTTCAAGTCCAGCTCTTTCTGTTGGGCCCGCAGTGGGTAGCACGCAGTGTGGTAGCGTCTGAGAGCTCCCCCCGCGGCACCCTCCCGACCCCGGTGTAGTGAGGTTTCGCATCATTAATTTTCACAGTTGTAGCGGCTGAAGGGAGGGAAACTCCCATCAACCTGATGGAAGTTACCAGTAAGTTGCTTATCTTTGGGGGTGTCCTGCCTTGTTTCCACAGTGTTAGGCGACTTCGATGTTTCAGACAATTGTCAGTGATGGCATCAAGTGGGCAGCTGGACAGGGAATTTTGGGAAACTGGCGGAGATTCATGATGGAGAGCTTGAAAAGTGATGGCTGCTGTGTGGACCAGGGTGGAGACTTGGATCATGTTTAGGAAGGGAACGCAGCGTGTCATGGCAATGCTCCTAAGAGGTCAGAGGGACCTAGTAAAATATACAGAAGAGTGGTTTTCTTGCTCAACCCGTGGTGGGGGATGCTGGGCATTGTGAACTGAGGTGAAGGAGAGAGGCAGTGGTCTGGCAGATACAGGGACAAGCCTTCCATGGGATGATGGGACAAGACATAGCTGAGGACATGGGGGTTGTTGGTTGGTTGGTTTGTTTACGTAGGCTCCATTCCCAGCGTGGAGCCCAAGACGAGTCCTGAACTCAGGACTATGAGATCGAGACCTGTGTTGAGGTGAAGAGTTAGATGCTGAACCCATTCAGCCACCCAGTCAGCCCCTCCTGCGAATATTTGAGAGGCTGGAGCTGCTCTCTATTCAGTGTTCGAGGGCTTCACGAGAATTTTGTGGTCAGCTTTGATGGCATCCGGAGTGCTTCAGAGTCTTCGTGCCTGAAGAGGTCTGGGGCAAATGTCACTTTTGGTTTTCTGGGCCTGGCAGAGAGATCCTTAGGGTTGGGTTTTCAGAAAGGTCCAATACTGGGTGGTTGGTTCCCAACTGTCGAGGGCCAGCATGGGTAGTAGGAGTAGAAGACGGTGTAAGAGGATCCTAGGTTGACAGTGGTTGTGAGTGTCGTACTGCAGGGAGGATTAGAGGCAGGCGAGGAGGGCTTCTCAGCAGCATTTGAGGCGATCCCTCAGTCGGGACCCCTGGGAGGACTGGGGTGGTAGTGGAACCTGTTTGTGTTTGTCACACGTCCTTTGGTTGTCAAGTGACAAGGACAAGTGTGAGTCAAGGGAGCATCCTTTGGAAGGTGTGGGCTTTCATCTGTGGGGTCTGAAGACATGAGAGAGGTACAGTCTACAGAATGACGTAGACGTGGAGAGGAAGTGTGAGCTGAGGGCCTCAGGGCCCTGGTACTGAAGACTTCCTGGCAGAGGAGGGCCTATAATTGGCTGTCCTGAGGTCACAACCTGGGAGACTCCATGGGAGTATGGTGGCAGGGGGATGGGATTTCCAGGCCAAACCCGGAGCTTAGATTGCTTCCATGTGTCCCCTGCGCGTTACTGCTGAGCACTGAACAGTGATTGGTGGGGAGGGGAGGGGAGAGCAGCATTAGAGGCACCAGGACCTGGTGTTTATCTGAGGAGGGGAGCTGGGCTGGCAGGGGAGAGTGGGGAGGGTGTGTGGGGTTGGCTGGTGGGTTCTCAGAGAGAGAATGCTCAGGGTTCCGTGTTTCCCTTTCATGGTAGTGTGGTGTGACCTTTGAGGACGTGGCCGTGTACTTCTCCTGGAAGGAGTGGAGGCTTCTTGATGAGGCTCAGAGACGGCTGTACCACCATGTGATGCTGGAGAACTTTGCACTTGTATCGTCACTGGGTAAGGCCCTCAGCGTCCCCTTGACGTGCCCTGGACTGTGTATCCTGCGTCCCCTCCTCCATTCTCCAGGGGAGGGTTTGTCCTTCTCTGGTGTGGACTGTGTTCAGCGCCTGCTTCCCCAGCTTCCTGGGCAGTTGCTTGTGTTGCTGGCCCTGAGTTGTTGGTGTGCCCTTCTCTCCGCCCGCAGCCCCAGTACCCGCTGCGTGGAGCCCTGATCGCGTAAGATCGGAGATCAGTGGTCCTGCATTGAGGCTGATGGAATGCACCTTGCTTGCCCTCTCCCTGGCTGGGTCTCTGTGTTCAGATCAGTGCCATATCTGTGGATTGTGTTTTTTTGTTTTTTTGTTTTTAATTTTTTTTTAAAAGATTTTATTTATTTATTTGACAGAGAGAGAAATCACAAATAGGCAGAGAGGGGGGAAGCAGGCTCCTTGCTGAGCAGAGAGCCTGATGTGGGGCTCGATCCCAGGACCCTGGGATCATGACCTGAGCCAAAGACAGAGGCTTTAACCCACTGAGCCACCCAGGTGCCCCTGGTTTTTTTTTTTAAAGATTTTATTTATTTATTTGACAGACGGAGATCACAAGTAGGCAGAGAGGGAGGGAGAAGCAGGCTCCCTGCTGAGCAGAGAGCCCGATGCGGGGCTCGATCTCAGGACCCTGAGATCATGACCCGAGACAAGGCAGCGGCTTAACTCACTGAGCCACCCAGGCGCTCCTGTGGATTGGGTTTTGAACCCATCCTTGGGGTAACGTCTCCTCGTGCCTGCCTGTGCCTGAAATTGGAGGCATTGGGCATGTTTACTGCTTATGTGGACCATGGGTTACTTCTCAAGACTGCCCTGTATGGTTCTTTTTTTTGAATATTTATTTATTTATTTGACAGAGATCACAAGTAGGCAGAGATAGAGGAGGAAGCAGGCTCTCCAGTGATCAGAGAGCCCAATATGGGGCTCCATCCCAGGACTCTAGGATCATGACCTGAGCCGCAGGCAGAGGCTTTAACCCACTGAGCCACCCAGGTTCCCCTGACCTGTTTGGTGTTTTTAGTAATGTTTACATCTCTTCTTCCACCTGCCCCTATCCCATGAGCTTTGTTGAGGTATGATTGACCAATAAGATTATATCATTGAGGGGCACCTATCAAGGGCTCTCTGCTCAGCGGGGAGCCTGCTTCCTCCTCTCTCTCTGCCTGCCTCTCTGCCTACTTGTGATCTCTGTCTGTCAAATAAATAAATAAAATCTTTTAAAAAAATAAAAAGAAAAAAAAGATTATAAATAAAATGAAATTTTATTACATGATAAATTGATATGCATTGAGATTAGTGTAATTTTTTAAAAAATTTTTAAACAGAAAAAAAATTGTTAAACAGAAACTACTGTAAGATTTCTTTTTTTTTTTTAAGATTTTATTTATCAATTTGACAAAGAGAGCAAGAGAGGGAATAAAATTGGGGGTGAGAGAGGGAGTAGCAGGGAGCCCGATGCAGGGCTTAATCCCAGGACCCTGGGATCATGTTCTGAGCCAAAGGCAGACACTCAACAACTGAGCCACCCAGGCACCTCTAATTTCTTTTTTATTTATGTATTTGAGAGTGAGCGAGCAGGAGAGTTTGTGTGCACATGTGCGCAAGCAGAGGGGAGGGGAAAGGAAGAGAAAATCCCAAGCTGACTCCCTTCTGAGAGTGGAGCCTGAGGTGGGGCCACAGTATCACAACTCAAACATCACAAGCTGAGCCACAACCAGGAGTTGGGTGCTACAATCGGTGCAGTACCCAGGTGCCCCTACTTTATAAGATTATTAACAAAATGAAGTTAAGACACACAATCACTGGGGTGCCTGGGTGGCTCAGTGGGTTAAAGCCTCTGCCTTCGGCTCAGGTCATGATCCCAGGGTCCTGGAATCGAGTCCCGCATCAAGCTCTGCTCTGTGGGAAGCCTTTTTCCTCCTCTCTCTCTGCCTGCCTCTCTGCCTACTTGTAATCCCTGTCAAATAAATAAATAAAACACCTAAAAAAAAAAAAGACAATCACTTGACATAATTATCTTTTTTGTTGGTGGTGGTTCAGAAACTTAGTATCTATCCTGTTAGCAAATTTCAAGTGTAGAATACAATATTAACAATTGTAATCAACCTGCTATACTTACTCATCTTATAAGTGAAAGTGTGTATCCCTGATGGGCATTGCCCCACTTCCCTCAGTCCTTAGCTTCTGGCTTTCTACTTTCTGTATCAGTGAGTTTGATTTCTTTCTCTTTTAAGGAATGCTCATATAAGTGGTACTATACAAGGTTTCTATGTTGCTGTGTGGCTGATGTGGCCCTTCATAATGTTTTCCTCTGTGGAAAGTGGCAATGTTGCCTTTTTTATGGCTGAATATTCCTGCACGTGTACATGTGTGTCCTAATTGTTCTTTTTCTCTTTATTTATTCATTTAAATACAATTTATTTTTTTTATTGTTTTTTTACATAGACTCCATACCCAGTCTGGAGTTTGAACTCACCATCCTGAGATCAAGAGTTGGATGCTCTACCTGCTAAGCCAGCCAGGCATCCCTTCTTTATCACCTTAAAAGCTCATACACATCTACTGATGTGTCCATATATTGGATTTGTGAATAGTACTGCAGTGGATATTCATGTTCAGATCAATTGTGGAGATACTGATTCTGTTTCCTTGGGATACATACCTAGAAATGGCAGTGGTAAACTATAGGGCAGTTATGTTTTCAGATTTTGGTTGGTCTCCCTAATATTTTCCATAATGACTTACCTCTTGACATTCCCAGCAACAGTATCCAATGTTATTTTTTTCTGCATGTCCTGACCAGCATGTTACCTCTTGTCTTTTTTGTAATAGCCATGTTAATAGGTACGAGGTGATAGCTTGTGGTTTTGGGGTGTTTTGGTTTGGCTTTTTAAGATACTTATTTGAGAGAGCGAGAGCATGAGGGGGGAGGAGGGGTAGAGGGAGAGGGAGCACTCCCCATTGAGCAGGGAGCCTGACGCCTGACTTGATCCTAGGACCCCGAGATCATGACCTGAGCCAAAGGCAGACACTTAACTGTCTGAGCCCCCTAGGCTCTCATGGTTTTGGTTTTCATTTATCTGAGAATTCGTGATTATGAGCACGTGTTAGCCATTTGTACATCCTTTTCATTCTTGTGGGTTTCACTGGCTCTGATGCAACTTTTCAATTTGGTATGGTGGTACTTGTAGCTTTTTGTTTTTGTTGTGTATGCTTTAGATGTCCTATTCGAAAAATCACTGGGAGGAATAAGGTTAAGGAGCCTTTTCTTTATGTTTTTTTTCTGGGAGTTTTAGGGTTAAAGGTCATGTTTTAGTATTTAGTCAATTTCAACTTCATTTCCATGTGTACTAAAGGAGAGGGATCAAGTTTCATTGTTTTTTCCTTTGGATATTTAAATTTCACAGCAATATTTTATTATTTTTTTTTAAGATTTATTTATTTATTTCAGAGAGATAGAGCAAGCAGGGAGGGGCTGAGGAAGAGGGAAAATTGATCCAAAGCAGACTCAGCCTTGCTCCTGGAGTCCGGTGCCGGCTTTATCTCAAAACTGGTAGTTCATGACCTGAGCTGAAACCAAGAGTCAGGTGCTCAACAGTTGAGCCACCTTGGTGACCTTCAGAACAGTATTTTAAAGATTTATTTATTTTACAGAGAGACAGAGATAATGGTGGGAAGGGGCAGAGGGAGAGAGAGATCGATAATCCCAAGCAGGCTCTAAGCTGAAAGACATGGGCTTGCTCTCATGACCCTGAGATCTCCACCTCAGCTAAAACCGGGAGTGGAAGCTCAACCAAAGTGCCCCCTGGGGCTCCAGGTAGATTTCACAACATTATTAAAGAGATTATTCTTCTCTAGTGTAGAATTCTTCCCAGTTATCCCTTTGGCATAATTGCCAATGATTAGTTGACTATATATATGAATGTTTACTTCTGGAATTTTTATTTTGTTCCCTTGGACTCTTTAAGCCAGTATGCTATTATTTTGAATCCAGTAGCTTTGTAATCTAGTTTGAAATCTGAAATATGCTGCCTTCAGCTTTGATCTTTCTTTCTTTTTATTTGACAGACGGAGATCAGAAGTAGGCCAAGAAGCACGCACCCTGTGGCTGATAGAGATAATCTCAGCTCTTATTTCTTACCCACCCCCCATGTCTGGTAACAGTCTGCAGTCGTCTTTTCTGTGTACTTGTGCCTTTTTAACCTCCACTGTGTACTACTAGGTCTTAGTGGCACTGTTGTGCCCTCTGAGGGAATGCCATGCATAGACAGCAGTTGAATTGATTTGGGGGGGATGAAGAATGGTATCTTCTAGGGCCGCCTGGGGGGCTCAGTCGGTTAAGCTGCTGCCTTTGGCTCAGGTCATGATCCCAGGGTCCTGGGATCAAGTCCTGGATTGGGCTCCTTGCTTGACAGGGAACCTGCTTCTCTCTCTGCCTCTGTCTGCCACTCTGCCCTGCTTGTATACTCGCTCGCTCTCACTCTTTCTCGCTCTCTCTCCGACAAATAAATAAAATCTTTTAAAAAAAAAAAAAAAGAATGGCATTTCTATTATCCCACCCTGCTGACATCAGTCACATAAGATGTTTTTCTGTGTCTGAAGTGTCCTGACTCTGGGACAATTTGGTTTTCATTCTTTCTTTCTTTTTTTTTAAAGATTTTATTTATTTATTTGACAGAGAAAGAGGGAACACAGCAGGGGGAGTGGGAGAGGGAGAACCCAGCTTCCTCCTGAGCAGGGAGCCCAATGCGGGACTCGATCCCAGGACCCTGGGACCATGACCCGAGCCGAAGGCAGATGCCCAATGACTGGGCCAGCCAGGAGCCCCTTCCTTCATTATTTCTGTCCTCCTGGCATCTTGTAGTTGCTCAGGAAGGCTTACAGGGAGGAGTCCTCTGTGTGTCATAGTATGGACATGCGCCAGAAATGACCAGGTGGGCCCACTAGTGTATAGAAGTGGGGAATGTGTGATATCAGCTCTGTGTTCAGACCATACTGGGCACCTTTGTTTGTTCAGCCAGAGTTTGGTATGATTGCTGACGACCCCACCTTATCTCTGTCTCTCCTTCTTACTGTTGACAGTTTGTGGATTCTGCATTCCACTCCAGTGGTAATTCTACAACATCCAGTACAAAGGTCCTCAGTGCTTCTCAGGCCTCCATGTCTCACCTCTTACTCTCACTGCTTTGTGTGTACCCCAGCATTCACCCCCAAATATTTTACCATGAGATACTCACATGTCTTTTTTTTTTAATTTTGTAAAACAGATTTTATGTATTAATTTGAGAGAGAGAGAACGAGGAAAGGGAATGGCAGAGAGAGGGGGAGGACCAGGCTCCCCTGTGAGCAGAGAGCCTGATGTGGGGCTCGATCCTAGAACATTGGGATCATACATGAGCTGAAGGTAGATGCTTAACAGACAGACCCACCCAGGCACCCCCTTCACATGTCCTTAAACTGACACTGAAGATAGCAGATTTATTGTGATAGGATTTTCCTGCAGCTTTGTACTTAGAGAAATAACACGAGCAGAACTGGTCGCACACAAACTTATGTGAAGAGAAGTAAGGTTTGAACCCTGGCTCTCCTCCTTGTGTCACACCCTAGTTTTTTGTCCTTCTAGTGTGCTCTCAACAACTTTTGGGGCCCAATAATGTAGAGCAAGCACTCCTTCAATGAATTGCATCTCCTTTTTCTGGAAAAGGATGTTATACCCTTGTGCCCCCATGAGTCGGGTGCGTGCGTGATGGGCTCACCGCCTCACTACAGCCAGCGCGTATTTCACCAGCGTTTCTCTGCCTTCAGGTTGCTGCTGTGGAGCAGAGGATGAGGAGGCCCCCTTTGCACAGAGCGCTTCTGTAGGCGTGTCACAGACCGGGACGCCCAGGGCCGCTCTGTCTTCCCGGAAGACCCACCCCTGTGAGATGTGTGGTCCCGTCTTGAGAGACATTTTCCACTTGGCTGAGCTCCGGGGGAAAGAAAACAGCCAGAAACTGTTGAGGTGTGGGGCCTGCGGGAAACGATTTTCTTTCAGTGTGAAGTTGGAGCAGCAGCAGCAGGAACAGCAGCAGCAGGAGCAGCAGGAGCAGCACGCGGGAGCAAAACCATTCAGAAGCCGTGTGGACAGGGCCTCTGTTGTCAGGAGCTGGGGATTCGGTGGTCCGGGAAAGCCCTTTGCCTGTGGAGAGGTTGAGAAGGGCTTCCTGTCTGGCTTGGGGCATCTGGGGCAAGAGGCCACTCGTACTGGGGAGAAGCCACACACGATCCCCCAGTGCAGGGCAACGTTACAACGCGGAAGCGGTCATGGTATTTGGGGAGGATGCAAGAACGCCTTTGGTACCACACTCGCAGATATACGGGATCAGGGTGTCCACCTTGGTAGACAGTCCTTTGTGTGCAGTAAATGTGGGAAAACATTCAGGTACAAATCTTCATTTGCCATACACCAGAGAATCCATACTGGAAAAAGATGTAAGTTTGGGAAATACGGAAAATCACTTTGGCAGAGGTCAACCCACAGTCAACATGGAAAGACTCACAGTGGATCCAGGCAATACACGTGCAGCAAATGTGGGAGATTCTTAGGCCACAAATCTGTCCTCCTTCATCCCCAGAGATGGCACAGTGGAGGGAAAAGTTATGTTTGTAGCGGTTGTGCAAAATCTGTTAGCAGTAGCTCAGTGTTGATTACTCATAGGGTTCAGTCTGGAGATAGGTTTTTTATAAGTGTCACATCTGTGCAAAATCTTTTCCCTCTATGTCTGCCCTCTCACATCATCAGAGATCTCACACAGTCTTAAGACTGTATGAGTGCACTGATTGTGGGAAATCTTTTACCACTAGTTCGATCCTCCATGCTCACTGGAGACTTCACACAGCAGAAAGGCCTTATGAGTGCAGTGAATGTGGTAAGTCCTTTGTCCGAAGGTA